>VYZV01000870.1:295988-322103 GCA_013401275.1 Pandion haliaetus | reverse complement strand
CTTGTCCTCCATTGGTTCAGGTGGTTCCTGCCATAGTAATTCATAACATGCAACTCAGNACTGCTTCTTGCAAGGCTTGTCCTCCATTGGTTCAGGTGGTTCCTGCCATAGTAATTCATAACATGCAACTCAGATCATGGGTTACAACAATTTAAAGGTATTTCCATTACAATCTCCACCCCGGTCCCTTTGAACCAGAGCACAGGGTTTAACATTGCAACAAACTCCTCCCCTTGGCCCTGCTCTGGCTTAGACTTATCCACAGCCTGCAGTCCCTTAGGGTTGTACCTGCTCTGAGTGGAGCCTCATCCATGAGCCACAGTCTATCCAGGGGTGTACCTGCTGTGGCGTAGACTTATCCACAGCCACAGTCGCTTTGAGGTCACCTGTTCCAGCGTGGCTTTCTCCACGGGCCACAATACCTTTGGAGATATACCTCCTCCAGCGTGGCCTTACCCACAGCCACAGTCCCTTCAGCAGTAAACCTGCTTCAACATGGCCTTACCCATGGCTGCAGTCCCTCCAGGGGTGTACCTGCTCTGTCGTGGGCTTATCCATGGGCACACGCTTTGAGGTGCTCCAGCATGACCTCATGCACAGCCACAGATGCTTCGAGGTGTACCTTCTCCAGCAGGGACTTCTCCTTGGGCCACAATCTCTTCAGAGGTATTACCTGCTGCAGCACAGACATAACCACGGCCACAGGCACAACCACGGCCACAGGTACCTTGAGATGTACCTGCTCTGGTGTGGAGTTATTCATGGCCACAGATGCTTTGGGGTGTCCTGCTCTCACATGAACTCATCCACAGGTCACAGTCCCTTCGACTCGAGTTCACACAGGAGTTACAGCCTTTCCAGTACAGCACAACAGAAACACCAGCGATGCCCTGGCCATCTGCCAGCTCAGGTGCATGGCCGTTGCTGTTATCAGAATGTTCCCAGGCACAGCAGGGTCAGATGATAAGCAGTGCAGCAGTACGGCAAGCAGCGAAAGCAAAAAGCAGCCACTAACGAGCACTAGACTCTTAGTAAGACAAGCAAACCCCATGGCAAGCACAGGAGCCTGCCAATTAATAGCTAAACAGCAATAACAGCTATAAATTCGATCTAGCATATTCCAATCAAACCTCTCACCATCTTGAACCCTTCAAGCCCCATGTTGGGTGCCAAAAAGAACTGTTGTGGTTTAACCCCAGCCAGCAACTCAGCCCCACACAGCCGCTCGTTCATTCCCCCCCCAGTGGGATGGGGGAGAGAATCGGAAGGGTAAAGGTGAGGAAACTCGTGGGTTGAGATAAAGACAGTTTAAGAGGTAAGGCAAAAGCCATACATGTGCACTAGCAAAGCAAACCAAGGAACTCATTCCCCACTCCCCATGGGCAGGCAGGTGTTCAACCATCTCCAGGAAAGCAGGGCTCCAGCACGCCGATCGGTGACTTGGGAAGACAAACGCCATCGCTCTGGACGTCCCCCCTTCCTCCTTCTTCCCCCAGTGTTATGTGCCGTGCATGACGTCCTATGGTCTGGAATATCCCTTGGGTCAGTTGGGTCAGCTGTCCCGGCTGTGTCCCCTCCCGACTTCTTGTGCCCCCCCAGCCTCCTCACTGGTGGGGTGGGGTGAGAACCAGAACAGCCCTTGGCTCTGTGCAAGTAACTAGACCATCCCTGTATTACCAACATGGTTTCCAGCACAAACCCAAAACACAGCCCCATACTAGCTGCCATGAAGAAAATTAACTCTACCGCAGCCAAACCAGCACAACTATCTATTTGCACTGTTACATATGCTGTATTCTGTGATTGCTTGCTCAAAGTTCTCCTTATGGCTAGCTAAAATGAGCACACCCCCCCTTTTTTTTAACTTACAAGAGAATTTTTATATTGTGTTCAAGTATCTGAATATATGTACATTTGAGACACTAACAAGGAAACCCAATAATTTACACTGGGAGTTACCGTCCCTTTGCTGCAGGTTGCTGTTCTCCTGTCCAAGTTGGGTAGCTGTGGTGGTCTAAGACATGACATGGTCCCCTTCCCCACGCATGGGCCAGAAGAGCACTGGAGGACCTCTGGGCTGGTGAGTCCCAGAGCACCCGCTCTGCAACTCACACAAGCCACCACACACTCTTCTGAGCAATAATATTTGTGCTCCTGGCAAAAAATTAATTGGCATTTCTGATGAAATAGTAACATTTTCTGCTAGAGGTGGTTGGTCATTTGAAAAATCCAGTTCTGTTGAAAACATAAATTTTCCTTCAAAATATACATTTGACTTGTCCTACACCCTATTAAGGGTGAAGTCCATTTTTGGGACCAAGAGCAGTACAACTGCTATACCTAATTGCCTCCTATTTAAGCCTAAGCCACTCTAGAGTGGGATAGATTTCCTCCCTTGGAGGACTGGAATTGTATCATCAGACTGACTTGTTCTGTGAAATCCTTTGGTGTTGGAGAAGCACAGGGAGGAACTGCGTTATAAACTGTACCTTGGTTTCTATGCCCTATGTCCTGAAAGGGTCTGAAACTAAGAAATTTGCAGGCAAAGGAAATAAAAATGTCATAAGCCACTTTGTGTTGCCCCATTCACTGCAGAGTCAACATGGCCATCAGCCTAAGCTAGAACATCACTAGGACTTGACTCCAAGGGGAGCAGGGTTTGAACCGTGGAGATCCTCCTAGCAGGGAAGCCCAAAAGCAGAGCTCTGAGTTACTCACATCACTGGGGATCTGCACAAGCAAACAGGTTTGCAAAAAAGATGAAGTTATGAGTGAGAGTCTCAGGCAAGTCCCACAGCTAGAGGCAGGGGGCTGAAACACTCACCCCATGAAGGTGGAACGAAGATAATATGAAATATCACAAGTGGGGCTGTGCACTCCTGCATGAGAACAGGGTAAGAAATAACCTTGCCCTGTGTTTAAGAGAAATTTCTCCCCTCACCTGCATGAACCAGTGTAAGAGCTACACACTATATGAGTCCAACAGTTACCTCTACTTAAAGACCATGGCGTGACATCTGTCCTCCACTGTGGCCACAAGGCTTATCAAAACTCCCTTCCAGTGTTTCATTGCAGAGTCTGATACAAGGGCAGGAGAATAAGAAACCACCTGGGCTCAGAGGCTAATTCCGCCCCTCTTCCACCTGACCACGCCAGATCCATGCTGCTGCAGAACACAATACTGTTTGCCATTTCTTTAATCTTAACAAAAGGGATGAGTACGGCTTTTCATTAAAGTATTGTCATCAGCAAATGAGGTCCTGGGGACTAGGAAGACGGGGAGATAACAATTTTAGATTACACGCTGAATCTCAACTGGTGGTTTATCTATTTGCATACCCCAGTGAGCAGAGCAATGAGCTGGGAGATGAGGTGCAGGCAGATGAGGTGCAGGCAGAATGCAGGCAGTGCCACTGCATGCTGGCTTGCTCAGGGGTTGCAGGAGAGAGGCTCAGTGCAACTCCAGGGCTTGGGGGAGCAGCTCTTCATCCTGCCCATCACTGCATGAGAGGAGGCTTCATTCCAGCTTTTTCAAAGTGGGCTCCTTTGCTTTTTCAGGTACAAGACAGTATTTGCTGAAAAAATGTCATACATTGCAACTGAAAAAGGAGAGCTTGAACAAAAGGGCTAAGTAAGCTACCTGCACATCAGAGCATGACGTTTTGGGTCAAACAGCATGTTTATCTTGTTGCAAAAGAGGTTTTCGTGTATTTTGTCAATAACCCTAGACAATATATTTAATTTCCTCTGAAATGTATTTGTTTTCCCGCATGCTTTGTTTGGCCGCCGAACCAACAAATTCACCATTTCTTTAGGAGATGAAGATGACAGATTAGGGAGAGTTTGGGGCAAAAGCTAATGGTGGGATTTGGAAATTAGCCATGGCTGGATCAAAAATCAGCAGTTCTGAAATCTGAGTTCCTTGTTTGAGTATTTAACCTCCACCAGTACCTGTACTGTGGTGCTGCTCCCCAAAGGCTGCTGAGCCACGGGTTGTCACGAGTGGTACCTGCACCTACCAGCGATGGCCCATAACTCACCGTGCCATCGGTAGTGCAAGAGGAAAGAAGCACTGGAGAAAAGCTGAATTACTTGTATAAGTTTTACTATGAGAGATAAAACTTTGAAGGAGCAGTGAGGCTAAGGAGTGAGGCCAGTGGGAACTAGGTCTGATCATGGCAGGATCTGGAACAGCAGCAGAAATTACTCAGTTCATGACTCAATTTGGGCTTGGAAACAAAGGAATAAAACAAGACCATTTTTGTTTTTAGTTTATGATACACAAGAGCCACTATTATGGGTCAGACCAAAGGTGTGGGTAAAGGTATGGTTTCTATCTTCAAAGTGGTTAATGTGGACACCAAGAGATGTGTATAAGAACAGGGCAAGTACTTAGTTTTGTTATTTTCCAAAGCATTTCAACTTGCAGTTGCCTATTGATGTTTTTACACTTAATAGCCCTTCATGGATTCATTCCCCATTCTTCTGCCCACTTGCCTTTGAAACCCACAATATTCTGTGGCAAAATCTCAGGGGGCAAAAATAGTTAATTCTTGGTCTTATTACAAATAGATGTTTCCTGCGTATGAATCAGCACCTCCTCCAGCCCTCAGCCACTCTCCAAGCCTTATGAAAGTTAAAGCTGACTGTCAGCATTTGCCTGGTGCAAAACAAAACCTCTTCATTTCAGCTTGAATTGTGTGGTTATTTTTACTCTTCAAACATCTAAGTCCATTTTGAACTGAAAACAGTGTTTTTTGAAACAGTCAAAATGTTCCAGTTTGAAAATGGCAGGGTAAAAGCTCTCTTTTTTTATTTTTTATTTCTATTTTCTGGTCAAAACCATTTACAAAAGTTGACCCAGGTTTTATCCTCCCTGAATCTGTGTAATTCCATGGGCTTGTGAGCAGAGAAAGCCTCTCCCTGCTAAGGGGCACGTGTTCAGAGAATCACCTCCAAATATCCCACTCATTGCAGCCCTCCTGCCAAGTGGTTGCTTTTATGTATTTACTTTGCTCATGAAACCTCATCTAGCCTTGTTCTTCTCTCTATCCATCATCCACACCAGACAGCCCATTGCTAGGCATTTGCTCAGCTGTGACCATTTCTCTCACAAAAAATAGAGGGCTTATTTATTATTTTGCTAACTGCCATGATTGCTGTTTTCTCTCAGCCTCTCCAGAGGGAACCCTTCCTCTCAAATTTGGTTTGCTTCACTGACCTTCTGCTGCTACCGGCTCTCCATCATCCCTGCTGCCCAGGACCCTCTCAGCATGGAGAGTACTCCAACTTGCATTTCTGAGTCATGGCTGTACTTTTTTGCGAGCAGAGTGATCCAACTCCTCTGCTCCCCAGAGCTGAGGTTCACCTACAGCACCATCAGCACAGGACTTGAGACCACTTCAGGACCCACTTGTGGGCTGATGTAATATTCCAGTGCGAGAGGAAGGGGACAGCACTCATTGCTGCTGCTTCTGTTCTTTTCAAGCATTTGACTTTGCACAAACAATATGCTTTTCCATAGTTTTCTACAATTGTTCATTCCTCCCCCTCCCATCACCTTTTTTTAAGCACTAATTTTAAAGCCTTGAGCAGTTCCATCATGTTTCAGTGCTTGGGCAAAAGTAGCAGCTAGCAGCACTGCCAGGCCATTTATCTTTCTGGCAGACCAGCCCCTGGAGATAAGAGACAATAGTGGGACTCAGCTATTCACTAAATAAAATCTTAGAGGCAGCAGTGGGAAGGGATGTCTGGAGGCCTCTCGCCCAGCCGACGGGACTGTTGCCAACTCAAGAAGGTCTTAGAAACCTCCGAAGACTTCTAAGCCCCTTTCTCCCATGGATTTAAGGCTGGCTGTTACACATTGCCCTCCCCATCACTATAGATGACAGAAAGGCTCCAACAGACAGAGCCTGTACTATGACCATGTGAACTGGGATTTCCTTTTGGCTTACAACTCAGTGGAAGAGGAATGGACAGCAAAGCCAAATCTTTGATACAAAGGAGACTTTGCCTCTAAATCCCAGGTTCCTTACTCAAATAGCAAGAGCTATTAAATGAATCATGGCAGATATTTCTATAAAGCAGCAAACCAATTTATTTTCCTCTGTCTCCTTTCTCAGACATAGTCAATATTACTTTGTACTTTCACTAAAATTTGTTTCCTTTTGCAAACAAATATCAAAGAAAATGTGAGCCCAAATATTTCAGATTTTCCGGTGCTCTATTAAAGTTATGCAAAGCAGGATCTTATAATGAGAAATGTTCAGGAACCAAAAGGAAAGGCAGCGTTACCGGTTCCCACTGCCTTGTGTGCTCACACAGCAGCTGGTTGTGAGAAACAGAGCTGTTAATGACTGGAAGTGAGCAAATGATTCCTGTTGTTTTAGGAAGAATTTCCATAATGGCCATAGTGCTGTTCCTGCGGGCAAAATCTAGGGGGAAAACATGGCTGCTGGTGAAGAAGAAAATTGCAAATAATTCTTATTCCTTGTTGTTGGTCTCTCTTTTGCTGTCTCTCTTGTTTGTCTCTCTTTAAAGCTCCATCTTTCTCCTTGTCTTGTATTTTCTGCCTGTGCCTTTGAATGCCTGTGTATTTGTGAAACCGTTTCTCCGGCCAGCTCCCCTTGCTTGCTTTAATTAGCTCCCTAGTTTTTCTGAAGGTATCTCCCAGGGCTCTCTAATCCCCTCAATGTGCTGACTAACTGAACCCCAGGAGATCCTTACAAGAGAAAAACTGCAGGATAAAAGCAAGTGATTTCAGGCCTCTGGTTTCTTAATTAGCAGCCTATACACCAAAAGTCCACAGGAGTGACTGTCTGACAGGGAGACTTGGTGCTCGTGCTCAGAAAAGAGCTCTCTGCGCCTTTTTGCATCCGTTGAAAACTTTGCTTGTCCTTGTCACGGTACTCATTGTGCAACTGCTTCAGCATCAGTGGGACGTGAAGGGTGGGCAGTGGGTACCCTGGTACCACCTGTCCTTCCCAGTCCCATCCCACCCAGGCCTCAGGGATGCTCTCCCAGTCCTTCGAAACACTAAACAAACTGGTTTGTTAGAGCTGTTTAAATTGACATTCTCTCACCGTGACACAGTCCTCTTCATCCTGAAACAAAATGCTTAAGTGTTCCTAAGACAGTGCTCAGAAAATGCAAAGCAACGTAGCTGTTAGAACCTCTGGCTGCAGTGCGAGGTCCACCAAGGGCTGAGTGTGGGCTTGCAGATGGGCTCAGCCCGGCTGCCAGTAGCATATATAACCATGGCAATTCCACTGGAAATGTGAGCCCTCAGTCTGAAATGAGAGGGAGGATGGGACAAACAGTGCAGGATGGAGGAGGGTGCACAAGGAGGGATGGGGACACCATCCAGGAAGATGTCATCCATTTACAGTCCTCTGAGGGTCTGTGCTGTGGGATGCAGGTCTGCTAATCCCCACCATGGAGCCTAAGATCTGACTGATGAAGAGGCAGGAGGAGCTGACGTCCTTTTCTGGAGGTGGCTGAGAAGGTGGTTTGTGTCTACACAGGAAGTGAAGCGCATCCTTGAGAGAAGGTGGAGATTTATTCATCCCCATTGCCCAAGTGTTTTCTGGCCGCAGTGGCGGTAGGCAGCCACTAGCAGCTTGTGTTGGGAGCTCAGCCCTCTAGGCTTGATCCATCCAAACTGAACAAACAAGATTTGGCATTGAACGTGCTCAGCCTTTAATGCCTGGGAGAGCTCAGGAGTTCAGGCCGTTCCTCACTTGTAAGTTAGCAGAGATTCATGATGGAGAATGGGGTCAGACCACACTTATCTGTCGGTGCAGGTGGACCTCTTACACAGGAGACAGGAGTGGGCCTTGAAGTCTTTAATGCCAGCTGCTGCATCCAACTATTAAATGTTCAGCACAGTTAGTAGCCAAGGTGCAATTTATTTGAGGTGTCAGAAGCCGTTTAACAGCGTTTCATTTAGATATTCACATTAAGGCAACCAGTTTCTCTATAGCCGTTCCCTCTCTGCAGCCTTCTCTGATGCAAATAATCTCTAAATGCCTCCTTACCCCCACTTTGCCTTATCTGCCGTGTGCCTTCAGTGTGCTGTAAATGACACAGCCCGCCTGCTCATGAAAGCTGACATTTTCAAACCTGATTTTTAAATTGTAAAATACATGGCACGTGTCCTGCCAAAATCAGATGAAATCAAGCTAGTATCTAAAATGTTAAAATTACCATTTACATTTATATAAAAAAATAAAGCAAGAGGCTGCAGACTACATGCTTTGCAAGGATGCTAGTAAAAAGGCACAGCTGTCCTTGACCAAAACTTCATGCATGCATCAGTCCTGTAAGACATTATTTAAATGCTGTTTGCTTGGCATCTTAGCAAATTTGCAATATTAAAAGTGACATTAACATCACAGGAGTGAAAGGTTTCAAATCATTACCAACAGAACAGAAGTGAATACATCTCCATACAAGTACTTTATCTTCCTTTATTCTGTTAAGCAAGTAAGGTTATCCATAAAACAAAAAATGCTAGTAACTCGGCATAAAGCTGCTGTTTCAACTGGAAATTCAGCATCTTCATGCTGGGGGGGATGTGAATTCTTGCTTTGGTTTCATGTTAGGGCTTTGTTCTCATGTTAAGCTTTGGTCTAGTTTGGCCCCCTCAGAAAACACATACACAAGGTTTAGGTAACACAGATGCCTGTGTCCTATTTCCGGAAGAGATGCAAACCCTTAGGGACAAACATGCAAAGGTATCAAGGTACTTAACTCCAATGCAGAATGGGGGACATCACATATAACTATACAGCATAATAACTATAAATCTCTCTTCAGTAACCGTAAAGGGACTCTCCACAAATTGCTAAGAAAAGATAATTTAAATTTCAGGTGATTGAAGTAAGGTACAATGAAGCCCCATACCAAGTGCCTGAATTCCCATTAAAATAATTTCTTGTTGAGGTGTCTATGTAAGGTCAGATACCTGCATACCCCTGCATCTGCGAGTCACATCTGGAAAGGAAATTGGGTATCTAGGATGCAAATTAGGACTTCCAGACATTGAAATGATGACTAGAGCCTATCTGCTTCTTTGGGCATCAAAATACCTTGAAATATCTGCATTGTATTTGGTTACTTCTAGGTAGGGAACTTTAACAGGCAATTTAAGTCAATCTGTCATACTTTGCACCAGAATGGATGACTCAGAGACAATGTCCCAGCTAAGGCAGCTGCAATTTGGAGCTGAGAGCAGGTAACTTCTTAAACAGCTCCAAAAGTATTGCAAGCACTCATCTGACTATGCCCTACTCTTACACCAAGCTTACGTCAAATCCACCAGGTGGTTTGAAAAATTTTGTCAATAACTGGTGTGGCCAGAATTGGGCACGGAATTATCAGTGCAGTTGTGAACAGCCTTATTTTACTTTAAAGAAGCTTTACAGTGAAGTAGGCATCCAGATTGCCAAACTTTCCTTGATATGGATTTAAAATTGCATAGTGCTTATTGGCCTGAGTGCAGGTCCGTGTTAGCCTGACAATCTGCATGTTCTGCATCAGAGCTGACTCACACCTGGAATAAGCACAGGCAGAACTTTTTTTACTTCCTTCCCCCCTCCAAAATCACATACACCTATTATAAGGTAAGAAAAAGAAGCAGTTTAAAGTGATGCAGAGAAGCAGGTGCTCTCTCTGCTTTCTTTAAGGTCACCTCTTGTCTGAGCCCAAGATAGCTTCTGGGGATGGCTGACGGTGGTCCTACCAGCTCATGAAGCACGAGGATCATCTGAGCGTCATCTCAGCATCATCGGTTGTCTGGTATGGTGAAGAAATCATGTGCAAAAGACAATTTTCTGTTATTGAAGTATGTTAATTAATTAGTGGATGAACCTTAAACAGTTCAGAGATCTGGTTGGCATAACCATGTCCTAAGGCAAAGTGCTCACTTTCCAAAATGGAGCTTCTGATGGTCCATCAAATACTCTGGAAAGCTCCTAAAACTGGATTTTCCAAGGGATTTGTACTTCCTGCTTCTACCCAGAGCATGCGCGCCATAAGAACACGTTTTCTCAGCAGGCCCAAGCCAAAAAGAAAAGCAAAGATATGCAGAGGAACGTGGATTACTAAGGCAGAAAGCTAGGCAAGCTATTTCTTACTACTAAAAGTTTCTGGGCTGAGAGTTGGTTTGAATTTGGGGTCAAAAGGTTCAGGTTACAGTGTGCTTTGTCCCTTCTCAATATGAGGTGCTCTGGAAGTATTACAATGACTTGAAAGAACTCAAAAGCTGTTGACCTTTTTTGATAACCTAACATATCGGCTTTCCATTTGAGAATGGCTCTTTGATTGAGGTTTTCACTTTTTTATTATTATTATTTTTTTTACAGATGTCAGATCAGCTACTCTTCTTTGTGACTACAGAGAATAAAAGATGATGGCAGATCCTGCACTTCCTAGCTAAGTGCTTTTGATCAGTGGTCAACACTGTGATGAGTGCTTTTCCACTGCATCCTTCATCCCGTGCATTTTCAAGGCTGGTTAGAAGTTGGAAGGCAAGACAAAAGAATGCTGCTATCCGACAGAATTCAATTTCCTGAAAAAAATAAATCATATTTTTTTTCCCGGTGACCTCAATGGAAAACATATTGTTCTGAAAGTGCTGTTCAAACAGAATTACCAAAACCTTTTATCAACAAAGAGACCGTCATCTATCAGACATCTGGTGTGGATGTCAATTATAATAATTAATTAGACATCTCCCCAGATGCCTGACACTACATTCTGTCAGCAGATTTTTTGACTTCAATCAAAACTGCTGCTGCATTATGCATGAAAGTCATGGAGTAGTTGGGAGTTGAGGAGATCAGCTACAAATCACAGCTAAACACACTAAAGGCCTCCTGGTTCTTATGCTTTTTACCACTTTTGAAAGCTGCCAAGTGAAGGTTACATACATTGATTTCTTTTCCTGCCTTAACAACGTTTTCAAATGTTTTACATTTTCATGCAGAAGTTCAGAAAAAAAGGATGAGTGGGGAAGAATAATATATATAAAAAAAGGTAATGACTGTCGCTGTATCCTTGTGGTGGGAAAGCAGAAAGCTGCTCTGTTATGCTATCACCAACCTGAAGTGCAACCACAGTAGAACAGCTTCAGCCCTGTTGTGACCGTACCAGCAACACTCTCCAGAAATGATCCTCAAAGACAGAGGAAGAAAGAAAAAAAGAAGACAGAAGACAGCCTTGCTTCATTTGCTTTTCTTTTCCTCTTTTTTTTTTTAATTAAATTGAAAATAAATTAATTCCTGGAACATTTAATTCATTCAAAACAAACAAATCATTTTTTGCTTTTCGTTTTTCAAAAATGCTTTCACATTTCCCAGGCAAAACAATTCAATTAGTTCTACTTGATTTAGGAAATCACTCCAGTCAACTTCAATATATTTTTTTTTTCAGTAAGGAATATTTGAACAAATATATCACCGACTTTATCAGTATTAGCAAGGATAGAAAATACTTTATGTTTCAGACTAAGAACTAATAACTGTCAAGTACATAGGCCCTAGTCTTGCAATTTGATCTTATTCTCTTTGATGGGAATTGGCTCGTATTCAATGTGTGCACACTGATAGGAGCCTTAGTTTGGAAATACTTTGTAACAGGGACAGAATGAAATTCTGGTTTAAATCCTTGGGTTTTACCTGTTTTCGCTGGGGCAAACATTTCTGCCTATCTTTTATGTGTTCTATAAAGTATTTAGCACATGTTTAAACAGCAGGAAACGATAAATGAATATGTAACTATCATACACTTGCCCTCTGGAGCTGGCAATTTTCTTTGATTTGAAGGATTCACCAATGAAAAAATAGAATTACAAACAGTATATGCACTTTTAGAAGAAAAAATATTTGTAGTAATCCATGTGTTTCAGTATTTCATAAAACTGACTGGGTTAGTTTCACTTTCAATACAAACAAAAAGAAAATAGTTTTAGATTGAAATGGGTTTGCACTGAAATAAAACAACGATTTTTTTGAGGTTTCTATTTCCTTTCTCTATTTTTTCCTCTCTCCTTACCCGTAGAGTATTGGACTAATTGAGAAGTGAAGCAAAAAGTAATTTTTTAAATTCAAATGGTTAAGCTTTGAGCAGTATCAAAATGAAAAATGAGGATTAAATTATAATTACATTGTTCACGTCTACATTTTTGAGAAAAATAATGACTATTTTTTAACTTCTAATGACAGCTAATGACATATGTAACCAAGAGCAAGATGTGAGGTTTTATTAAAGCCAAAGATGCATGTATGGAGAATGAAGAAGTCAGTGTGTTGCCACTAGCAATACAAAACGCCGTCTGATGCGTGTGGTGCAGGTAATACCTGCTAATGCTTAATGAAAGAGGATCAAAGTGCCAATGAACAGAATATGAACAAATCTGCAGGAGCTGGCCTGAGAAGCTGTCTGGATCTCAAAATATGCGCTGCTTACCAACATCTGCAGGGACGACTTCTTTTGGTCAACCCCCTCCCCATTCATGTTTGTCATTTGCAGAATAAACACGACACTGCTGAAAGATTGTTCGTGTAAGGTTCCTCTCCACAGGGGATGCTGAGAAATTTAATCCACTATTTAATAATTGCAATTAATTAAGGTCGGGGATTTAAAGTAGATTAGCTAAACTGCATTAAATCACTGTGTAAACACTCATATTTAGGAGCCGAATGGCCCAAATTTAGCTCATTTGTCCTTGGGCTGGCTGGTATGCAGAGAACGGGAAGGGGTGAACTTATAATGCACTTTTCCACGTGGCTATTTTTGATGTGTTTTAGAGTAACTTTCTGCTGCTTACTCTACTGTGAAAGCACAAAACTTGGCCTTACTCTGGAGAGTCCCTACAGAGCAGCTAATGTCCTAGAAATTCATCCCATTTGCTGCAATTTCACTGTGAAGAGAAAACCTCTGGAACTGGAGTGTATGGCACTGATTAATGCCATTTCATCTCTGAACAAAAGGGCTGAGCCAGAAGAGTTTAAAAGAGTTTAAACAGTAAAAGTAAGTAAAATAAAGTAAGTGAAGTAAAACAGTTTAACTAGTTTATTTGGCATATAACGTAGATTCATTTTCCTGAATGTCTTCATGTGGAGTTTGTGGTGAGGCCAGCTGTGTGGCACAAGGTACTAAGCTAGATGGGCAGTGGTTCTGGTCTAATATTTCTCTTTTCTTCTGAAAAACAGAGCCCGTAGTGTAGTGTAGAGTAGAATTACTTGTTCAAGGATCAAAAGGATCATCTCTATTTGGACAAATGATGCAGAAATCAAAGAAATATATCATAAGAAGGGAACAATCAAGAGAAGACCTTCGAAGAAAGTCCAGGTGTCTGCAGGATGTAGATGTTTGCTTTTATTTATGTACCATGGAGGTATGCCTGTGTGCTGATGGACAGAGGCTAAGCAAAGCTTTGCAAGGTCCCATGATTTTGGCCTACACTTCTTTAGCAAAACAGGGTGAGGGTCCTTCACAACATAGTGAGAACAGGGAGACTCCTCAAGCATCCGTGCCATTGTCACTCCTGAGCCATTCCCAAGCCTCATACTGCAAGGCACACTTCAAAAAATAGCAATAAAAATGAGCTTTTATTAGTTTCTTTTCAGCCTGGCCCCCAAAGTGTTTTCTAGTGTTGTCTGGGACTTAGCTATGCCTGTGTGGTGGCAAAGCGAAGGGTTTTGCTGTGTGTGTTGGCAGGGCATTGAAAGATGCTGCTTCTACCTGGACACCTGATCCATTCATCCACCTCACCTGATGAGAATATACAGGCAGTTTGTGAGATTAAATATGCTTCATTTATCTCCTGGATTTCTTAATTGCTGAGAATTTTTAATCTTGTTTCCTGTTCAGATAGAGAGCAAGAGCACTATAGAAATGCCAAATGCATAAATAAAATAAAAGAGAAAAATTGCAAGGAAGAATAATTATTTTGGAACCACTGGAATAGGGAATTAATGCTGAACCCAGAAACAGTCAACAACAGCAATCACCGTACACCACCACTGCCACTGATAATAGAACCAGATATATTTTCTTCTTTGCTTAAAAATAAGAAAGATAATTCCCCAGTAACTTGTAGCCCAAAATCTCACCAGTCAATTAATGACCTTTGCCTCTAACATCCTTTCCTTCAAGGTTTGCATGGCTATTATTTTCAGTACTTAATCTTTTAGAGTGATTTGTGTCTTCTAATAACTGACTGCTTGTTTTGCTATCAGTCAGCTCCAGGACTGCTACAGCATCTCTTCAGCTTAAATCTTGCTTCATTCACCTTGTGACTTCAAATACCATTCTGTCTCAAACGGGGGAAAAAAAAAGAAGCTCCCCAAATCCCATATTGCTCCTTACAGTTTTATTACTTAGGAAACTAAAGAGAGAAAATAAAGGTCACAAGAACTTTAAAACAACAGTAAAGTCTTGAAGCCAGGAGAGTTTTAAAGGAAGTTACAAGCTTGAAATTACAGACATTTTTTTCAGGATGTTCCAAGACATTTCCAAAAAAACAGAAACCCCTGTGACTCCCTACTCTACCTCACTTCTCATGGGAAATTACTCAGAATTATCTCTCTTTGTCAAGAGAAAGCAGCTTATGAAATGTCAAACATTCATAGGGTAAGAAGGAGACCGTAACTGAGAAACCCACAAGTGCCTTGACTGGACATGGAAGGAGCTTCATAATGCCTCAACGTCTCAGAACTGCCTTCCTAATCTCTTCATTTATATACAGCAGCAAAGTGCTGAACATCTTTAGAGGAACCAGGTCTGCACACCTAATCTGTGCAATAATAAACGAACCACGTCCTCCCAGCGCTCACACACAGCCCTGCAGTCTCTTACTGTTCCCAGTGCTCTGCACCCAGGTCCCACAGGACAACCTCTCGCCAGGCGTGGGGTTTGCTTCAGCCCACTGTCAACAGCATCAATGTCTCCATCTGAGATCATCACTCTGGGCCACTGTTCAGTGCAGAGAGGGAGGTATATCCCCAAACCCAGTTTAGCAGGCTGCCTTCAGAGGAGAGTGAGACTAACTGGGATGAGAGACCAACCAGGATGAGTCCAGAGGAACGATGCACACTTTTGAAATCTGTTTTCTTTACAAGGGGGCTCTACAGAGATGCAGGGGAGTCCTGCACTATGTGTTACTCCTCCACAAGGACCACAAAACCTGCCTTTTGTGTTGCCGTACAAAGAGCAGTAGGACAGCTCAGGGCCTGGCTGCCTACTGAGCTCCTAGAACAAATAACTGTTGTTCTGGCAAGGGACAATGACTCCTCTGGAAACTTCTCTGTGGAAAAACGGGTTGCGAGGTTTGACAGTGCTGCAAGGAATGGTGCGTAGCATTCTCAAAAGCACCCCAGGGACTTCAAGATATACTCTGCTGCAGAAATGCAATTCTCTGTCCTTAGCCCAGCTAATGATTAAGCCACTTCCTAAAATAGGCCAGCCTGAAATGGCTCCTGCACACATCCAGTGTTTACTGCTCCGCAAGAAGAGCTGGGCACCTTGATTTTGCAAGGCTAGGTTGTCAGGGTGCTACTGTGCAGCAAGATGCAGGCAGACACCTTGAGGAAACTTCAAAGGTGCCTGAGCAATCCAGGTGCCCAATGCTGAGGCAAATCAAAACCCAGAACTTGGCCTTGTTTGAAAATCCTAGGACTTAAGGCTGTGCAATTTTTGTAAGACACTTCATAAACAGGCAGAACAGGGAGAAGGAAGACCTTAAACAATTTTCTTAGAGCTCCTCCCTTTGTTGCCTTAGTGCAGGTGCCCCATCCATCACGTTTCTATAGGTTTCTTCTTCCCATCTGCCTTTTCTCAGGGTGTCCTAACACAAATGGCAATGGGATCTTTTAATCCCACTGCTCCCCTAATCCAATAGAGCTACCTAAATAACTACTCATTGCTACCACTAATACCATCAGCCAGACTTCAGTGTGAAACTGCTGACAGAATGCCAGCCACAGTCAGTGAAATGTTTCATTAATTATCATAATTGATATGAATAGCAGATGTCAGACCTAATGTATGAGGAAAGCCATTGCCAAGAAGAGATGCAAGGGGGTAGTCCTCCAGCCCCTGAGTATTGACTTCCCAGAGGTGTTTTTCTGTGGATGTGAATGTCTGCCCAAACCTATGATCACTAGGTGAAGGGAGATGTCTTGGAGAGATGTGGTTGGGGGAAATGACAGTAATTCCCATCCTCCAGGAGTCAAGAAAAGATCTGCTTGGTGGAAGCCATTTTAACATATGGGGGGATTTACTTGTTGCATTTTTCATCCCTGGGGGAATCGGTACTGCTTTCAGGAGTGAGCAAGCAGCACCATTGTTCTCTGCACCGCGGAGAACGCACAGAAAAACATCAGACAGCAGCAGCACTCAGCATCCAGACGGGGATGGGAGGAGGAAGCAGCACAACCTTCAGCGTGGTCAGCACCATCAGCAGCACGGCTGTGCTTCGTCACACACCGCTGTTGGAGGCAGGAAGGGGAAGGGATACAGGGGGTGTGAGCACTGGCGGGGACTTGGTTGGCAATGTTTTCCTCATGGTTTAGAAACACTCTGCAGTAACAAATTAGCAGCTGAGCTTCCCCGCTTAACAGCAGCAGAGATCTGCTCACACTCACTGCCAAGGAGATGTCTGTTCCTCAAATGGGGGGAAAAAGATTTGATATAAAGTTTTCAGCCGCTTGAGCTATACACAGCAGAGGGAAAAATATGTGCCTCAGCAGACCCCTTTTTAACTTTTCTGACCAAAAAAATCGTGTGATAAAAATAGCAGTAGAAAAGTTTTGGGCAAGTTTTGCGTGATGCTGTATCTTTCTTTGGGCCAAACGATTTGATAACAAATACTCCCTCGCTTTGTTCTGTTATTCTGTTTTTTCTCATGGGATAAAAGTCTCTCCTGAACAATCCCTGAAGGTTCTTACTTCTGCAGAAAGCATACACAATAACCAAGGAATGAGAAGGAGAGGTATGCACCGAAAACGTCATTAACAAAATAAATCCGCATCTAAGATCTTATCTGAGCTAGAACAACCAGGGCACTTGATCTTATGTCTCGGGCAGCTCTAAAGTCTTTCATTACTGGGCTCACTGGACCTGAGAGGCTACAAGCCTGTATATCTGAATATAGATGATGTACAGTTTACGGGTCTGTGGCCTTCTCGCTTAACCCAAGTTACTGGCCCATGATAGGGTTTGCAAACCTTGCTGTTTCAGGCAGGAACAAATATTTTATATGCTGTCAATTTAGCAAATCTATTCCCCTGACTCCCCCCTCCCCCCTTTCATTGGCTGTGTTCATTAATCATCCCCTACTGTCTCCCTGGTAAGATGTGTTAATTTTTATAGGACTTGCTCAGCAAGTCTTAAACAGCAGTGTGTTCCCCAGGCAGTGGAGCGTGGCTACCTTGCTGAACTGCTAAGCCAGTGGAGGTTTTTGTCCAAGGACAGGTCCCTTCATGGGGTTAGGGAACATTGTTGCTTCTGTAGGCTTGAGTAAGTACAGAAGACCTTCACTGAGGGGGAGGCAATGGAGGTTCACATGGATAGTAGCACTTTGGGTCTTTCTTAGCTCAGATCTTGCCATTTTGATAGAGTTTGCAGGTCTCTGGCAGTGAAAGTGTTGTCATAGATCAACGAAATAAGTCCTGGTTTCAGCTGGGATAGAGTTAATTGTCTTCCTAGTAGCTGGTACAGTGATATGTTTTTGAGCTTGGTATGAGAAGAAAGTTGATAACACACTGATGTTTTAAGTTGTTGCTAAGTAGTGTTTAGTCTAAAGTCAAGGTTTTTCGGTTTCTGATGTCCAGCCAGCAAGAAAGCTGCAGGGGCACAAGAAGTTGGGAGGGGACACAGCCAGGACAGCTGACCCAAAGTGGCCAACAGGGTATTCCATACATGTGATGTTCTATGAACTGGGGGGGGGTATCGCCGCTTGGGGACTAACGGGCGCATCGGTCCGTGGGTGGTGAGCAATTGCATTGTGCATCACTTGTATTTTCCAATCCTTTTATTATTACTGTTGTCATTTCATTAGTGTTATCATTATCACTATTAGTTTCTTCTTTTCTGTTCTATTAAACCGTTTTTATCTCGACCCATGAGTTTTACTTCTTTTCCTGATTTTCTCCCCCATCCCACTGGGTGTGGGGGGGAAGTGAGTGAGCGGCTGCATGGTGCTTAGTTGCTGACTGGGGTTAAACCATAACAGGTGGCTTGTGGATTTGGCTGGTGTCAGTGGAGCTCACACTGGCCAGGTGACTTTGGGCAGTCTGCTCCCATGACTTTATATCAAAAAGCTATTTTATGAAGATATGTTATGGGTTTGTGTGGCGCGGTTTTCCTTGGTGGCAGGGGAGGGGGGCTGCAGAGGCGGCCCCTTTAAGAAGTTGCTGGAAGAATTCGCTGCCCCAAAATGTCGGACCCGCGCGCCAAAATGTCGGACCCGCCTCTAGGCGGGGAGTGACGGTGGTAGCGCCTCTGGGAAACATATTTAAGAAGGGGAACCGGTAGTGTGGGGGTGGGAAACCTGAGAGGAACATCGCTGCCGACACTGGAATCATGGAAGTGGAGGGGGAGGAGGAGGAGCCTGAGGAGGCTGATGGCCCTGCAGCCCAGGGGGGTGAACGGTGGAGCGGAAGCTCCCGAAGGTGGCCGTAACCCCATGGTAAAAACCGCGCTGAAGCAGTGTGAGACGGGAGAGCAGCCCGCGGAAAGGACCCGCGCCAGGGGAGTTCGGGAAGAACTGAAGCCCGCGGAAAGGATCCGCACCAGGGAAGTTTGTGAGGAACTGCAGCCCGCGGAAAGGAACCACGTTGGAGCAGGGAACGAGAGAGGAATCTTCCCCCTGAGGAAAGAAGCGGCAACGACGATGTGTGGCGAGCTGACTCAACCCCCATCCCCGATTCCCCTGCGCCGCCGGGGGGAGGAGGTAGAAAGCATCAGTAGTGAACTGAGCCGGGAAGGTGGGAGGGGTGGGGGGAGGTTGTTCTGATGTTTGGTTTCCCTTCCTAATACCCTTGTGTTTTGTTTCTGTTTTGATTTGTAGTAAATAAAATTGATTTTGTTTCTTCCCCAAGTTGAGCCTGTCTTTTGCCCGTGACCATAAGTGGGGAGTGATCCCTCCCAGTCCTTGTCTCGACCCGCGAGCCTGCCTTTGTATTTTCTCCTCATCCCAACGTGGCCAGGCGAGGGGGTGGGGGGTGAGCGAGCGGCTTCGTGGTGCTTTGTTACCGACTGAGCTGACCTGAAACCACGACAAGATAACATCCCTTCAGGATATGTGTGTGCTGATCCCACAGGAATAACACTTAGAACAGGGGAAAAATACTGCATTAGTGGCACTTGTTGCCCAGAAGGACACCAGGCCTGGAGCAGTGATGGTGGTGCATGTAACTAGACACTGCTGTTCTTGGACAGTGTACAGCTACCTTCTGTAAAAATCACAGCAAAGCAAAGCTGTGACATCCAAAATGTTAGAGAAGAGCCTATAAATTTGGGGTTACATTGAGTAAGCCTTACATTAATGTCATCCAAATGCAGGAAACAAAAGAAGGAGGGGGCAGGGAAAGGGAACATCCATCACGTTGTGTTATGGCAGGGTTTAGAGACACAGAGGAGAAGACAATGGAAGACCTACCAAGAGAATCCATGGTTTCTGAGACAGCCAGTGCAGTAGCCCCAAAGCAACATTTCTCTTTCCTGCAGCTACTTTGAAAGGAAAAGAGCAGAAAGAAGAGATTTTCTTGAATGAGGACTACTGCCACCACTTGCAGAGCAATATCAACTGCTGTAATGCAAGCCCCTGTCTAAGCTGGCCAGCTGGGCTCTCTAGGGAAATCCAGACATGCCAAGGGCAGTTCAGCCACAGTATCTTAAGCACCTTTGTTAGGAAAGGATCAGTCACCCCCTGGAGAAACTCATCTTTTGCTCCACTGATTACAAAGTGAACACAGACAGCCTGATCTTAGCATTACATGAACAGAAATGTTTGGTGGGATTATCTGGGACCGAAGCATTTCTTTGATCAAGCTGGTGGGATGCACTGACAGCCCTTTACTTAGGAATGATCGAGTAGCTGGATTATGAGTCAGTGGAAGACTGGAGCCAAACTGGCAAAGCAATTGTAAGTCTTTCTGTATGTGTGTGAGCAAGAACGTGTGCAAGACAATAACTCTCCTTCCCTTGGTGACTTGGATTGATGGGCCTCTGCTATTCCCATCTTTGTAGAATCCACTGGTCGATACTTCACTCCTTTGTGCCCAGCCATCCCATCATCTGCGTGTCTGGCACCAGTTCTTGTAGGTGTAAAGAAGAATCATTTCTTAGGCTGCCATCCTTTCTGCCTGGAAAACCTGAGGTTCATTTTGGCTCTTGACATTCAGCTGGATCCCTCCTCCCTTCTTTTGCAGCCCTTTGGTACTTATTCCTTTGCTGACCTTTTCCTTGGCACATTTGCATATAACAGTAGGTTGCTGACCTGGAGGATAGACGCATCCTGCCCTTCAAATGCCTGGGTAATAGCAGAGAAGTCAGCCCCCTTGTTAACATTTGAGTACGGTCTTTCCATCATGGGTCAACAGGATGCTCCATCTCCCTTGTCACTACAAAGCCCTGTGTGCTTTTTCTATCTATCTATCTGAAGTGTGTGGTTTTGCAGCTTAACACTGTGAAACATGTTCATACGCATTTCTCCTGTATGTTCCCTTCAAAGCTGTCTGCCCTGTTAGCGTTATATACACACCAAAGAATATCTTTTTTTCTTTTCCCTTGGCATCCTCTCAAATAAATTATGAGTTTGCTGGGTAGGAAAACGTTGTGTGCTGCTGGCCTCCTCCCTAAACCTAGCAAATGCCTCCACTCCAACGCCAAACACTGGCAGTGCTAAGATGCCTCTGCTGCTGCTCATCCAACATTCAACCCCTTCCTTTCTTGTTCCACCTCCAGCTGGGGAAGACAGAAGAGCTGGTCTGACAGGTAGAGATTGCAGGATGGACCATGGTTTTCCTCTTTCTCTCAGACCAGGACATGGGAGAACTGCTACAATCTCTTTGCACCTTCTGCTAGTCACTTTTTCCTATTTAGATTTTGTTGCCTTTGTTTCTTTAGCTCTATCTGTGTTGATTTGCCAAAACACCTGGGAGCTATTGGGAACGTTAAAACAGAAACACTTTTTGTGTTCCTCTCCCAAGCATTTTTCATAAATGAGATGACCCCAACCTGCTTTACAGGCAGAGTCTAATGGTTTTTCTTTCCTACCCCTCACCACCCACAGGCTGAGCTGGGCTATGACCAGAAAGCACTGCTTGTGGGACGTTTGCTGCTCCTTTCCTGGAAGTGGGTACAAAGAGGGAGGAAAGGTGATGCATTTTGGCCACAGACATCCTATTCCAGTGCATTTCAGAGGATTGTGGAGGATGATGCAGAAAGGACAAGCTACTTTACCCAGAGCTATGGGGAACCATCTCTATGGGGCAGGGAGTACGTTCACAGAGGCTGAGAAATAGCTCCCTGAAAAGCTGGTGGTGGCAGGGAAGGGAAGGTCAGGCTAGAGAAGGCAAATTAATTGGGTTGGATGGTGATAGGAGACAAACAGAATGATACTTAGCACTTCCAGAGCACTGTCCACCCCTCCCTGAGGGCCAGGCACAGTACATCAGCATTAATGCCTCAAAGAAAAGTACTCAACGAGCAGAAAGGCAAGCTTCTCAAGCAGGTGTGCCCTATGAGCACAGTGTCTTAATGTAGGCACTTAACTCCGTAATAATATTACTGTTATTATTATACTACTACTGTGCCTGTTACAGCATTGCAGCATTTGATTCCAATTGCCACTGACATTTTGAAATGTGCTGATACAATGAAACTGCATCTCCCACAGCTCCTTAGGAGAGCTGCTAAGAACTGCACCTCTACCATGAAGACTGGAGACTTGCCAGTAAGCTTCTCGTGCCCCTGGCTGTAATGTGGGGTGGCCTCTGATGTTCCTGCCTCTTTATTCCGGGCATAGGTGGTGTTTTCTGAAGAACTGATCAAATAGCAAATTCATGTGTTTTCCAGCCTGCTCCCCTATGTCTCAAAAAATCACTGACCCTGACACTGCTGCTCACTGTAGCTCTCTGATTCTGACCTTCAGCTTATGTAGAGGCTTCTGAAGTTTAATCAAGGCATGATGCACTGATGTCAAACCTGGCCCAAGCCAAAGCCTACAGCATTTGGGCAATGTGTTGGACAGGAAGGATATTTTGCCGCCCACATTCAGGTTCTTGGAGCAGCCAACTCTGGGAGTGACATTCAGCATTGAAAACTCTTTCCTGACTTGCGCTGTGATTTCATGCCAGAATGCCTGGCATGCAAATATCTTGAGAGCTAGGCACATTGGATTGTCAAGCAGACACAGGCTGCTCTCCTCCATGGTTCTCTGCAAAGACAAAGCTATCACCAGGAATTTCAGTGATGGGGAAGGAGGGTTCGGGTGGACAGTGTTAATTCACTACTCCAGGAAGCCATCATGGTCTCACTGGCTCATGATGCAGCATGAACAGCTGGAGGGCACTGCCCCATCTTTCCTCTCGCTTTCTGTGTTCTGACAGATGGGAAGTGCCAGAAAAGATGCCCTAACATACAAGTGCTCTTACTAAGGCTGGGCTACCTTTCCTTCTGGCAGAAACAACCTGCTGTGCAAGAAACCATGACCAATGACAAGGGAACTTGTCATTTTGAGTTGCCAGAAAATACCAGGACTCCAGTGTGCTTGGCGCTGTACCTATGCATGGTAAGAACTACCTCTGTGAACAAGCCAGTAAAGTATCTTGCTCAAGGCTATCCAGGACAGAAATGTTTTATTCAGGAAAAGGAGCCAAGTTTGACAATATTTTATCTCCTAGACAACATCAGATAATTCTGTAGGTTTGACTTGCCTCAGAGAAGGCTCCCAGGAGACCCCAGACAACAAACCCCCCTCATCTTTTTTCAGACAATGAGTGTCCAAATATGGGGTTTGTTTGCTTGGTTGTCTTACTATGGCCCTCCTATTTCTAGCCAGACCTCCACATGGACATCTCCCTCCTGGCGGCAATGTCATACCAAAGTACAAAGAGCCAAAGTACTGGAAAAACAGGGCTGTGCCTCAGCACCTCACCTCACGAAGAAATAGAATGCACTCCACAACCCAAACCACTGGAAACAGGCAGTGAGGTTGTTTCTTGGACAGCTTACATGAAAAAGAAAACTTTAAACTATGCAGCATGTTATTTGGTGGCTGCCTACCTTTCCGTCAGGTTCTTGTGGAATACATCTTTGCTTTTTCTCATATTGTCTTTACTTTATCCATCTAACTGCTTGTTTAATGAAACAGCTCTCGTGCACTGGTCTGCATTTCTCTTTCTTCAGTATTCCTTTAGCCACCTTTTTAATCTTCCTTACATACAACTCACGTGTTCTCCTTCTGACTTTTCTATCCATGTATCCAATCATTTTTACATTTACCTTTTATTATTCTAGTCTCCTTCTTGAGACTAATGCAATACTGTTTTGTCTCCAGAACAAGAAAGGACCCTCAACAAATTAATCCTCCAACAAATACCCAGCCTAAAAGCCAGCCCCCTACAACCTGCTTCTTTGCAGATTTTTATGGCTTTTACTTGATTATTTTATCCATCTCAAACATTACTATGTTCTTCCCTTAAATATCCCAAAGTGCGTTTGTGTGGGGGCGAGGGTTGTGTGAATATCATTTCAAAATGAAAGCCACAAGCTATACTGTGGTAATAGTCTATTACATTTCTCCTCATATTTACCTCATTCAGCAATTTTTGACTTGATTTGACAATGAAAGTTAATGCTCTGAGATATATATACACATCTATATGTATTTTCCTTTTTATTCCTTGATTAGAACTGTGAAAATTTTCTAAGCTTTAAATTGAGTAAAGTGACTAACTGGGATCTTTCTGCTGGCTGCAACATTAGCTTTAATTGTCTGCTAATAGCCCCAAGCATTTAGCTCAATCTTCCAATACACAGACAAAAGTGCCTTCCTAGGAGATTTTTGAGCGATAATGGGCTCCTCACCACCCAGCCTGGGAAGCGGCTGCCTTGGTTGCAGTGGGATGCTCTTGGGTGTGCATCACGCCAAGAACCTCCTCTGCCACGCTCCTAAGTTGGTGGAGATCAAGGATTTTTACCCAGCCTCGTCCCTTCATGATGTTTGGTACTGCTGACCTTTCCTTTGTCGTCTCCCAGCTCTGTCATTGACTTCTGCTGGCCCACGGTATCTCCTGTACTTGGGCCTCTCCTGCATAAAAGCAAAGACAAGATGTATCATTCCTCCCGATACTCTGGAGTCCTGTCAGCCCTCAAGGGCCAGCTTGTCATTACAACTCAGTGTTTGTGTTGTCTAGAGAGGTTTGACAGAAGAGTTTTAACCAGAAAACACAGTTTTGCCATAATCTAAACATTTCACAGGGAGACATCAATCGCAGTTACGTTTCTGACACACAAAATTCTGAAACCATTTGTTTCCATTTTCTCATTTTGTTTCAAAGATGTCAAAGTACTTTGATAAGACAAGAATGGCTTATTACAACTTTCTGGTTTTGTTTTTGTTTCCTTTTAGACTTGTATTCTCTAGGATCCCTTTAGTGTTGGAACCATGCAAAATTTTAGCTGTGAAGCCTTCTGTTACAGGCTCAATGAGAAGGGGTCTAAATTCATCAAAACAAAATGACTCAACAGGAGTGGAGTGACCAGCTTCAACAACTTCAAAAGAATAGCGTCAGAATTTTCATTACTTTTAAAATCTTCCAGTTTGAACTTTTTATTGTGTTTGTAATCATGTTTCTATTATTTTTAGGTTATTTTGATGGCCAGAAAAAAAGATTAAGACAGAAATACCAGGGTATCCCACGGATCTCAAATCTTAAATCGCAGGTATTTCTACAGAATTCATTCAGAGCTGTTGGGATAAGTTTTAATGACATTTTTAACATAAAAACTGACAGCTGCACCACCTAGGTTAAAAATAGGCGTTCACACAGTTTGCTTTAGAAGTTGGGGTTGTAATAACCAAGATCTGGACCAGATTCACATCTCTGGATCTGCTGAACAGCTCTCAGCTCTCTGTTCTTTGTGTTTCTATAGTGGGGGGGTGTGAACATTTGGGAGAGAGCCCTATCGCACCTGAAGTTTCATAGGCCTTCCAGGTCAGGCTGGGAACAGTTTTGAAGCTGTGAGAGCTCCTACCTTTGGCCGCATTTTTTTCAGTGATTTGTACCTGAGTTAGGAATTGGAAACAGAGCATGAAGCCCTCTGTATTTTAAACAGAACTGTAAAAAAGTCTCAAAACCAAAATAAAAATCCTTTTCACATCTACAAAGAGCTAAGTGGTTCAGTAGTAAGGTACAGCTCCACTTTTGCTCAGATTAGAAGTGGATAACCTCTATTTCTATGTGTTTAACCTGAACTGTACCATGTAGTGTGAACCGTGCAGCAGAGCACACAGATTACACAAAGCCTGTTACTCTCTACTGGGCAGTTTACAACATGTGGACATCTGCATTTATGGCAACTTTGAAAACCAAAATGACTAGGTTGGAGCCCATATTTAAGCCTCAGATGTTTCAGACGCTGACCACTGGGTAAAATTACATTTGAAATTCTGATAGCACCATGGTTTCTCGCTTGTTCTGATAAACACGGGAGAAGAGCTTATTTTCTGACAGCAGTGCTTTGTCCAAGAGTCCTACTGAGCTGGGAAATATCAGAAACTTAGAACTGCAAAAAAAAAAAGGGGGGCAGGAAAGGATCTCAGGAGGTCAGTGGGTCTTTTCTCTGCTTCAGGCCAGAAAATGCTGCCTAAACCACTTCTGACAGATATTTGTGTAACCTCCTGAAGCCTTTCAGCAGTGGAAGCTCTGCACCTTCCCTGGGCAATCAACTCCAGCACTTCACAATACCAGCTTTGAAGACAGGTTTTTTAATGTCTAACCTGAATCTTTCCTGATGCAATTTAAGTCCATTTCTTCTTCACTTGTTCACCAAGGGCATGAAGACTAAATTCTTCCCTTATTCTTTGCCTTTTTCATATTT
>VYZV01000870.1:134722-295624 GCA_013401275.1 Pandion haliaetus | reverse complement strand
GCACAACATCTGCCAAGACAGCTGTTCTCCATCCCATAGCTATGGATTACCCTTCCTAGGTGCAGGCTTGACGCTTGTCCTTGTTCAATCACATCCTAGTTTCTTTCAGCTTGATTCTCCAATTTGTCATGTTTGCCTTGCACACAGACTGTTCTCCAGCATATTTGGATCTCTTCCCATCAATGTACAGCTCACAATAGCCATAAGCCTAATCTCTGTTCTGCTATCCCTGACATTAAAGAAGGCATCAGATGACAGCAGATGGAGAACAGGTCCCAAGGCAGACGTGACTCACCCACTCTTTTGGTTTTGACATATATCTCTTCAGCTGATATAGCAAATGCTGGTGACTGTTACCCCTCTGCTTCTCTGCAAGTACAGCACCTTGGTCAAAACTGCCTCTTTTGGTGGAGCTGTGAGGCTATGTCTTCCATCCCTCCTCATTTCTATGCCTCCTGCTGCTCTCAGGATTCTTCCTGGGCAACGACTTGCTTGTTGCTGCTTTATCCCATCCCTGTGGGTCTCCAGAAAAGCTGTGAAGCTCCTCAGAAACATGTTCTGAGCAGCAAAGGGACTTAGAAGTTTTGCGCTGTCTCTTTATCCAGTCCTGCTGGCCATGAAGCAATGATTTGTTTCAGGCGTCTGGTTTGTGAGATACCAAAATTCTGCTTTTTCTTCCCCTTCCATTTTCCATTTAAATGCTAAATACTATAAAGAGGAAACCGCTCCGAAAACAAAACAAACAACAAACAGTCTGCAAAGCAGCAAGTTAAAATCCTTCCAAATGTCAGCTGGGTCTGAAGAAGCCACTTCAGGACAGGATTAAGTGCAAAACTGGGCTGTAAAGCCTGAAATCAGGTGGACTACTAAAAAACCTAAAAAAATCCTAAGTCCTTTGGAGTCCCAGACACATTAGGTTTCAGAGCTCAAGTTGCAATTCTGGAAAAAGTTTCAAGATAAGCTGGATCCCAGCTCCTGTTTATGTACCAGCCAATGACTCAAGTTTTATTAGGTCCAATTTTCAAGCAAGTCTGGACCTCATTGCCTTGACTACTGGGTCTCACATTACTGTCTTTGGACTCCAGTCCTCATCTAGACCCTGATTATTAAGAAAGCCTATCTCTCATTCCAAAGGAAACCTGGGCCTTCATTTCTAAGGACTCCTGGACTTCATTTCTTAAACTAGCTTGAGCCCAGCTTGAGCAAACACTGGATTATAATTATACATAGCATTTATCGTAATTTCATCACAGTCCCACGTACTTTAGAAAGCATTTTGACAAATGTTGGGGGAGATGAATCAATCATCGGAGGTCTCGGTTTCTCTCACTCACTATAGAGAGAAGTTGGAGTGACTAGCTTAGAGTTTACCCCTTATTTTTGGACACCTAAATTAGGGCAGATGATCTCCAGCCTAGCAGAATAGCCCAGAACCATCTGCCAGGCCAGAACCAAACTTCTAACTTGCCCTACTCCTAGTGCCTCGGAGGAAGCCACCGCCCAAGTCCTTGGGCTTCTGTATCCCACAGATTCCCTTAAAGTACATTTTCTATATTTTTATTAGTTTTATTTCATTGAGTTGTTATAATCCAGCTATCTTTTCCCCTTCCCCTTGGTGGTAAGGGTAAAGCTAAGGTCAGGCTATTTTGCAAACAATAAAGATATTATTAAACTTGTCAAAGAACAGTGGGAGCTTTACCCTGGTGTTCAGCTATATTTCCCTTGGAAATGTCACTAGCCCACCGAGGCACAGAATCAGAAGGTCTCTGTTTAAATTATGTATGCAACTTCCTGATAATTATGTACCCTAAAGACTATCATATTCAAAAAGATGAAGGCTTGGAGGATTTAGGGAGGGAGGGTGCTGAGGAGTTTGGAAAGATAACAGCTTGAAAAGAAACCACTCACATCACACGCAATTCAAGGTGGTTTGGGGTATTTTTTTCCTTTTTACAACAAAGTTAGCCTGCTGTTATGTTCCCTGCCACACAGAACATCTAATATAAAACTCAGCCATAAGTTGTATACTAGGTGAATTATCATAGTTACAGAGTCATCTGCTAGGAAACCATGTATTGCTATAGGAGCAGGTCGGGGTGAAAAAGAGATCAGGGTGAGGAGGAGGATTTGGGCAAATGCCATTCAGTAAGTCTGCTGAAGCACATTTTTATGTGAAAATCAGCACTGTTCATCCTTCTAGTGGCATCTGGGCATGCTTGCAGCCACAGAACCGCCTGCAGCAAAGTCATGCCGCCACATGCCTCTGCTCCACTGGGGTCCGCTGCTAAATATCCCTCTTGAACTGCAACTCCTCACGCCTTCCCTGAACTCTCCACCAAAGGGTGTGAGGGACACACCATCTCCCAGGACCCATGAAGCCATCCTGGCCCTCACAGGGAGATGGACCTGCTCAAGATCAAAGCCAGGTAGGACTAGCAGAAAGCTCCAGCATTTCTTTGGGTAGCAAGAAAATCCAGCCTTGTAACTACAAGCTAAGTGCTAAAAATGTGGTAGTGGTGGTCAGCTGCAAGGTTTTTAAGCCAGACTTGGAGGAGATCAACTCCCTGGGGCTTCTTTTGCCTTCCCCCATTGCAGCTGGGTTTGGGCTGCAGGCAGATTTAGGCACCAGAATTAGAGTGAGCAAACAAAATTCAATTCACCCTGTTGGTTCCCACGGTCAGATCTAGGTGGTAAACAGGTTTTGCTTTTGGCTGGCTGGGTATTCCATAACCTTAGAAAAAGCCGACACATAATCTATTTAAGGGTTTGATCAAAATTTTTGCATGTTTGGTGCACTCAAAATTCTGAATTAAATATGGTTTCTGGTGATCTAGAAAAGGAATGTTTTGTTTTGCTTCCTAGTCTTTTGATGACAGATTAGGTAAATGTAAAACAATTTCTGAAAGGAAACTTGAAGAAGCAAAGCTCTGCGAACATTGAAGTCAGGCTTTCTAAATGCTTCAGAATATTTTAAAGTGGGAGATTCAGTAACGTCAATATGGATTCACCAAACATTTTGGTGTAACTAAATCTGCTTCTTTTGCAGAAAAAAACCAAACAAATGAGTATTAAAGATTTTGCTGGTGTCTGGTCTGGCATCTGGTCTGGTTTATTTCCATTGTGAGATGTTTCTAAAATCAACCACCTCATTGAGAACTCCACTAACAAGAATGAAGAGTCCTGTCCTCAAACTAATTGTCTGCAAGGACCCTGGGAACAGCATCACTGCCCAACAATTGCCAGTGTGAGTCAAAGGCAGAAAATAACATGGTCCCGTCAAGGACAGCAGCTCCGATTTGCAGCTGAGATGAATCAACCCTATTTTCTGAACACAGCTCATACAATTCACACCTCTGGAAGGTCTAACCTAATTTTTGTCATACTATTTGGCAACAGATAAAATACTTTTGGGCAAAACTTGTTTTTTCCACTACAAAACTGTAGGTTGGGATGGATCAAATAGGCACTGAAACTTCCCCTAAAAGTAGTTCAAAAAGAAATGGAACAGAAAATAAAAACAGCTTAAAAGAAAAAGCAATCTACTGTTAATTTTTTCAACTTTTTGCTTCACTGGAAAAATTGAAAAATTTTCAATTCAGGTTAATGCAAAATGTTTTGGTTTTTTTTTTCATTTGGCCATTGAACCAAAAAATATGTAGTCTCTTAGCTCTTGTTGGCATCTATTTTTGTTCAATTGTTTTGGTTCATTGCCCCTATTTTCAAGAGACATCTACAGCTTTCTAATTGTGTCTGCTGTGTTCAGGAAGATACTGAGCAGAAGACTCTGGCTACTCTGGATTATTATATGTTATTTTGTTTTAGTGTAGGAAAAAAGAATAATAATTGGTCCATGCTAGCTATAATTTGTGTCTCCTCTCTAAATTCAGATCCACCAAGTATTCGTATTTAATGTCATTATACAGGAATCCCAGACTGAGTGCTCATTTTATGTCAGAAAATGCCATTTTATGATGAGTGAGAGGTTGCTCAGGAACATGTTGAATTCAATCACACTTTATTTGAAAAAAACACAAAGTGGAACTGTTTAGATTTTCCATTTGAAGTGATTTTTCATTTTAGCTTTTTTTTCCCCATTGGTATTAAAATGATATTCAGTTTTAAAAAGTAAAACAGGAGGGAGACATTTCAGTCATTAAACCCAAAAGGTTTGCGCAATCCCCAAAGCTATTGCATCTCCTCAGAATTTTACAGGAACTATGGGGAAAAAATCCCATCCCAGAATTGAAAAAATGAATGAGAAATTGTGAAGCCTCTCAAGAGTGGGCAAAATAATTCCTACACAGGTTTAAAAACGCTATTAGGAGAAAAGTCACCTAAGTCCAAAGTCAATACAAGAGCTGTATAGGTTTGGTTTAGCTTGTATAAACTATTGTGGAAGCTGCTCGCTGCCAGCATGGCTCTGGGTGTCACCCAAGTAAGTTGAGATACTCCCAGCAGCTCTCCCTACCACGAAGGGATCACCATCCTGTGGCACATCAGCGCATCGGTTCACACACCAGCACCCAGACACCTCCCATTTTAGCCTGTGCCCCCAAATTGGGTTGTGTTTGTGAGGTCCCCAGTGCACCAGCCAGAGGGGACCAGTGCACAGCAGCTCACCACAGGGGCACAACCATCCTCATGTCCCCCGAGTCCAATGTGCGAAGCAGTGGCTTGCCAAGGAAAATGAGATGGGGGACTTTCCTTGGCCTTTTTACATTACTCTTCCTCGCCCTCCTGCTTAGACCTCCTTGCGTTGCCCAGCCCACCACCTCTTCTGCACCTCCTAAAATGGCACGAGCAAGGCACCCCAAAACTCACAGTGCTGCTGTCACTGCAATTCTCTGCTCTCTTCATCTCCTGCACAATAACGTATCATTTTCATGGATAATAAATACCCCATTTCTCCCCCCCACCTCTTAGGTCTCTGCCTTTCCCTCTTGCCTTCAGTGCTTTGACAGCTACTCTTACCCCCTCAGCTTTTGTCAAAACACCAGCTTTGATTTGAGCCAAGTAAAATAAAAATTGACGTGTGATTGACAGCAGCCCAAACAGATGCACGGTTTGGCAGGCTGAGGTTACAGAGAACAAGCAAATAAATAGAGACACCAGCGTGGTCAAACGTGTCGCTGACATGTCGAGAATAACTAGCTGGAAGAGTTGCTTTGTACGGGCTGGGTACAATGCCCCTTAGCATTTCTTGTTGATCTTAAAATTTGTCAAGTACTTGGAGAAACCTGTAGAAGAAAGATACAGTAGAGCAGCTGTGTGTTTTCTGCTCGGCACCAGCTCCTGTTTTCCTCCTCTCATTAGATGGGCTCAGTTTTCAATGGGACTTTGCACCTGTCAGGGAAGACACAAGTATGGGCAAACATTTGTGGGTGCAAACGAGGACTACTTCTGTGGCAAAAAGAATAAAGGCATTTGAAAGCTCAGTTTTCTCCTTCTTCAGAAAGTGAACTTACAGTCAGAGAAAAATAATCACCCATTCCATCTTAATTACTAAGGGTAAAATTTCTTCTTTTGATTCACAACACATTAAGCCATTCAAACAATTCTCTGCAATTACATGGGCGAACTGAACCTGAGCAACTTATCAAATGGCAACCACCAGCTAAACCCAGGGAGAAAGAAGTCTTTCTTCTGATGTGTCACTGCCTAGTGACCAGTTTCAGATGGGCCTGTTCTGGGAAAGAAGTGACATTTTTCATTCCAAAAATAGCGCCATTTAGAGATCCATTAGGGTAAGACTTCACTCAGTCAAAGAATAACCTTTTCAAAAAGCTCTTACTTAAAGCCTCACTATGTCAGGAAGTTGTGATAGCGTGTGCTGCTCTGACAGTATACTCCTGGGATAAACCTAACTGGGATTTAGGTGATTATACTGATTCACCTGCCTTTACACTAAACTTGTGCCTGTGCCATTAATTTTGTGCAAAGTAACTTCTAACTGAGGGACTAACCTGAAGTTTTCATGTGTTCTTAGGTAGAAGTGATAAGTTGTCAGGCTGAGCCTTGTCTATACTATGGACAGAGGATGGCCATGCTCAGCAGTGATACATCTGGGCTAACATCGGGGAGTTATGACAGCGGTCTTTATGTAGGATGTATTCGCAGAGGCACAGCGCTGTGCGAGCATAGCCATGCAGCCTCTGGGTGGGAGCTGGCAAGTCCACAACAGCTCTGCACTGCAGCATCTGAAGGTAATTGCTGAAGTTTTGGCATCTCTGTGTGCTGCAGGGCACAGATGCATCCTTAGCATGTCTGTGAGAAGTAGTGAAGGTGTGACTCCAGCGCACCAGAAAAGGAACAACAGCCTTATTGTTACCAAGGGACAGGGATAAGCATCATGGAGGAACTCTCTCCTTCCACTCTCCCAGCAGCAGCCACTGCCTCCCACACCCTCCCACAGCCACACCAGCATCCCCCACCCCGCACTGGGACCCCAGACATTGCCCTGGTGCCAGGAGAAAAAGGATTTCCCAGTTGCACTTTCACAACAAGGCTTTTTCCTATCAGAAACCTGCTCTTCTTGGTGTGGTTGACACCTTCACAAAATGGTGAAGGTCTTAGGGCTCCCAGGGGTGCAGCAACAACAAGGGTTATTGGGTTTCCTTAATGACAGCTGTAAAGGTGAGAGCTTGGAGGTCCTAGGAATCCCTATGGTGCCAAACCTGGGGGGTCCCCAGACTCTGTGCTGATTTTGGGGGGCACTGAGAGCCCCAGGAGGTTGCAGGCTTCCTCCCACGGTCAGGGTACAGATGGGCAGTGGGAGCCCTTATATACTAATCCAAGTCTAGGATCTTACTTGGTTGCCTATCAAAAATGGGATCTGCAAGCTGCAAGAGAAATCTTGATCCGCCAGTTGTTAGATATGATCCCATTCCTCTGCTCTGTGGAAATGCAGGGTGCTGCCAAGTGACAAGGAGCAGTCAGTGGGCACATTCAGCTCACTGCAAGCTCCTGATGTTCCTCCTCACATGTGTTTCTGGTTTGAAATAATTCATCAGATTGCTTTCCCAAATAATTGTATGTGAATTGATTTACCACCCCCAGACACAGGGTGGTTGGTTTTCTTGTTGTTGTCACTGCTGTTTTTTTAACAAGTGTATGAAAGAAATTCAAGCTGTGCTACGTAGTTTCCGAGACACGTAGGGCAAGCCAGTCCTCTGATTTCTGTGACTCCAACCCTACTTACCGTGAGTGTTATTTGCAGAGATGCTTTAAAGCTAGAAATCAATGTGTAGTTACTGTTTACCATGAAAATGAACATTTCAGCCTCTTACACTAAAAGGGAAAGAAATTTTCTAGTCACCTGCCATTTAAATAGCATCTCACACACAGTCACTAATTTAATGCAAATCTCATACATCTTCCTTGTATTTATCATTTCAGTGCATTTTTTGTGCTTGTAGTTTTTATGCTAATGATCCTGCTCCATTGCTAACTAGGTCTTTATACCTATCATTTCAATGATACTAGTAATTACACAGTTATGTGTGTATATATGGGTGCATGTTCAGTGCACTCAGCTCTCTTGTCACCTCTTTTTTATTGCTGCCTGAGAGAAGTGAGTTCTCACTGTCAGTGTGACAGTGGGGTTTTGTTTGCAATGGCTTTCTGCAACTCTGAGTCTGATCAATATAAAAATTTCAGCAAATGGTCCAGGTGACAATAAACAGAACCCTGTGGATTTGGGTAAAAACCAGAAAACCTGAGGATGGAAAATAAGGACACAAAGCCTTGCTCTGCTCTTCAATAGAAATGGCTCTTCTGTAAGCCACTGGTGCCAGGCATGGTCTTCTTCCACTAGCACACCCCATCCTGGCTGTGTGCAGGATAAACACTGAGACCCTCAGGGATTTATTGCTCAGAATCCATTTGGCCAAGGAAAGGATGGATGAATCTGTACAGAGGGAAGGGGAAGAGAGGAGTAAGTGGCCCTAATCCCCATTTACAAGTGGAGAAAATAAGAATATGGAGAACCACAGTGATAAAAGATGAGAGGCAGCTGAGATAATCCTTTACAGAGACAGAAAAGGGAAAGCAATACACAGTGCCCTGGACACCCTGTGCTCAGCACCTGGCATGGTTTTCTCTGGTACTTATTTCCTTGCTGCACGTTTTTCCCACGACTCATGGAACAGAGGGTGTGCAACCCGCACACAACACACATGCTTGTTTCTCTGGCCTGACAGCACAAAGTTTTAAGTCATAGAATCATAGAATCATTAGGTTGGAAAAGACCTTTAAGATCATTGAGTCCAACCTTAAACCTAGCACTGCCAAGTCCACCACTAAACCATGTCCCTAAGCAGTGCGTCACGTCTACACATCTTTTAAATACCTCCAGGGATGGTGACTCAACCACTTCCCTGGGCAGCTGTTCCAATGCTTGATAACCCTTTCAGTGAAAAAATTTTTCCTAATATCCAATCTAAACCTAAAGATTAGTCTGCTCAGAGAGCTGCAAGATGCAGCAGTCGGGGGGGATGCTGGGATTTGCTGGGATGAGGAGCAGGCTGGGGAATTTTGTAATGCACCCAGGCTAGCCAGAAAAACCTGAGGAGCCCACCCAATTTTCTTGTCCTCTTAGGTCCCTCCTCATCCCTCAGCCAATACAATCAGTTTGCTCGACATCAGCAGCAACTGCTCTGCTGCTCCTTCCAATATAACTTAAAAATAATTTCTCTCTGTGGTACCAGAGTGAATCCCAATCCCAGTTTACACTGGTGTAAATGGATACCAACTCAATTGCTTCAGCAAAGCACTTCCAGTCCAGGGCTCTTGAACTGGCCCCTCTGGATCGTCCTCCCACGATCACACACAACAGCTATCAAATTGCTGCAGGAAGTTTCTTTGCAAGGGGACTGAGTAAACTCAATGACAGCTCAGAATGAAACATGACACGCAACCATTTCCAAGCATGTTGAGAAGAGATTAACGTGCAGCCCTGAAAAAAAAGAAAGTTTCATTTTGTCCTCAGTGCTCTTGACAGAAGAATCGTCTGCAACTTAAACTCCGGTGAAAGCTGAGATGAGCAGCTGATGGCTTCAGCCTCCTTATGGATCAGGCCGCTGAAGAGCAGCCGGGAATGAGGATGACTCCCCTACCCTTCTGCTTTGATAAAGATAAGGCTGAAATATACTTCAGATTAGGAGGCATTCAGGCTGCTGGAAGGTGACTGGAAATGCTGCAGAGGATGCGAGTACAAAATGTAAACAGCAACATGGGGAGAAAATAATTGAAAAGAGTCTGCCAGGCAGAACAAGCAAGCTAGGAGAGGTCAGCCCCGTATACTGGCTTCTTCTAGGGGTATGCAGAGAAACCTCGGGGATCTTGGCAATTAAAACACTGGCACAGAAGAGTTACTGTCTGCATTATGGAAACATTTCAGAACTTGAAGCAAAACCAGGCACCTTCTGTACTTGGCACTTTTAAGGAGACAGACTAAACAAAGAGCTTTAATAGGCAAAACCTGGGCAAACTGAGGCACAGAGCAGCAGGTGATTTGCTGAATGATTGTGGAGCAGCACATCTTTTCTCTTGCTTCTCAAGCCAATGCCTTATGCATTTGTTTGTGCTGCTCTTCGAAATGGCTGAAACATGCACCATCACCCCATCACCTCGCAGACACAGCAAGCCTTGGGAGAGCACAGGAACCCCACAGAGAGCTGCACCCATGGCGTCTCGCTGCAAGACAAGTCAGGGAGGGGAGCAGGATAGCTGTTGAGACTCAGGATTGAGGATGAATTGCTTATCCAGGCCCGACTGGCCCCAGAAACAAAAATCTCTGGTCCTTCAGAGGAGACAGGTCTTGCCCAGGGCACAGCAGTGCAGTTCAGCTCATTCTTGGTTTGGATCTTGCTCCAAAGTTCAGACAGCTCTTGTGCTGTCAAAGCCACGTGTGCATTTAACAGATATTAAAGTCCACCAACGGGCTGTGTGAGTGTGCAAGAGAGAGAGCGAGAGACTTTTAATCTGAACTGGAAAGCAGCCAGAAACCAGTGTTTGGGCTGATTTGCATGAAATGTAGATAAGCACCATCAGCCCCGTTGAATTCAGATGAGGCACTTGAGCTACTGAATGGCAGTTCAGGGGCTACAGGGAAAAGGCAGCAAAATATCCCCAGAGACTGATGTCCAGTGACCCCACCTCCCACTTTTCCACTTTTCAGGCTGTTCCAGGCTATGGCGACCCATCAAAAAGCCACACGACTGCCCCTGACTTCTGATTTCCAGCCACATCAAGAGGGTACTGATCACTACGAGTGTGTTTTCCCTGCAGACGGGACCTAATGCATGTGGTGGAAATGGTCAGCAAAAGTGTGCAGCAGTGGAGAACCTCACCCAGAGGCGGGAAGAGGTGTTGACGAAGCAGAACCAGGTCTGACTGCACCACCTGTACCTGCTACAGCCTTTGCAGCATCATCTCCAGAAGAACAGGCTGGCTCAGCGATAGACCAGTGTCTGTAAGTCACTCTGGAAAGAGCCGAGCTAAACAATGATTTCCTGTAGATCCAGCTCTTAAGTGGGTTCTCTGGTGTCTAATGTAGGCTCACACTACACCATAAACATTATCACTCGCCTCTACCAAACTTCTTCTCTCAGAGCTGACCAACAGGTTTGTAAAGCTGTAATGGAGAGAGACACGCGCGCTGCACTGGCACACACATGCAGAGCATGATGGCACAGTCGACTTTTCCTTAGGCAATCATGTTTAAAAGCTTTTTTTTTTTAAAGATACCCTTAGTTCCTTTTGCTTTTTTAAAAATGCATATACTGCACAATCTGAGCAATCTGCACTAATGATCAAGAAGCATGTTGGGAAAAAACCCCAAACCCTAAATGCAACAGTTTGGCAAATTGATCTGTTATGTACACATCCATAATTCCCTTAGCAGAAAGCTGGGTAATGTATCAAATAGTGTCTTTTGCTCATTTACTTGACAAGTAAAATTTATTTTTAATATTTACCCTAACGTTTTACAGCATTCTAGCAAATGTTCTCTGCTACATACTTTGCAAAAGTTCATGAACGTTTAGTAACAAGAGACAACATCACAGTTCTGTGCTATTGCATCTATGTGGTAAGAGCAGAAGGAAAGAGAAAAGGTAGCAAGAAAGGAGGACTGATTTTTGCAAGTACTGAAACAGGCAGGTTATTAAGGCTTCATTGAATGATTATGTTCACCAAAAGGTTAAAAAAGGAGCATCTTTAGAATACCTCCAAATCTTTCTTTCTTGAAGAAGAGACAAAGAAAGAAACTAAATACAAATGAAATTAAACCAGATGAGTTCCTGGACTGCTTAACATGGTATTTTACCCCCATTTAAAATATCCCTCAGGAGACTAGGCTGATTTAATAAGCCTACGAGATGTTGTGGTAAAGACTGAACTGCCTCGTTGAAAGCACAACTTGGCTGGGGCTGCATTAGCCTAGGAAACTTGTTCCAGCTTCTTAAAAGGACTCTTTTAATCCATTCTTGAAACGGAAAGAAAGGATCAGGCAGAAGACATTCATAAAGGGTAAAAAAAGATACATGCACTTACACAGCTATGTGATGGAAACTGTTGTAATCACAGTGTCTAATTGCAAAGAAAAGCAAGCTGTGACAGTTTAACCGGTGCATTTAATGTGAAAACAGACACCTGAAGTTGGAAGGAATGACCTTTTTCTGCATGTCCAATGCTGTAGTTTGCAGTGTTTGACAGTCTGGTTCTTCCCTGCACACTGCAGCATCCCAGGCCTAGACACGACCTGAACTTGAATTTTAAAGTTTTATGTGCTGCGGGGGCCTCCTGCTAGGTTTCTCTGCAAGGCTGAATTCTGGAGCTTCCCCCATGCCGGTGAGCTGCCCTCCGAGATCTTCCTAGACAAAAGGAAATAACTCATGTCTGAAAATGTCCAGGCTTGCATGACTGTAAACTATCATGAACTCAACTCACAGGCTGCTGACAGTGACAGATGGTTGTGGTCCTCCCTGGGCCTCCTCCGATGAAATCTGTTGGATTCACAATTCCAGCAGCTAGGTAGGGGAAGGGACAGACTTCCCTCCCTCCTTGCAGAAGAGGGGAATAACCCCCTCCTATTCTGTAGTGAATGCTGTTGAGACATATTAAACCTTCTGCAGGGTCAGCATGTGCTGTGAAGAAACATTAAGGCCCCTAGGGTGTGCTCTGAGCCATGGAGACCTTGATGGACCTTCCCTACCCATTTCTCCAGACTCTCGGCTGGAAGCCACCAACAGCTCTCGGAGCTACTGCTCCAGCAATGCCAGTTCCCAACCAAAACCAGCTTCATCCTGGTCTGAGCAGACCCTGGCCAGGGAGAGGTTGAGCACGAACCACCCACCTAGACATGGCTTGGAGATCAGAGAAGAGGTTGGATGCTTCACAGCCCTTTTTCCAGCCCTGGTAATTACAGCCCCAAATGATCTCAGCTGTGATCATCTGAGTATACACTGCCATCCCTCCTACACTATCCCAGCTCTGGCTGTCTAGCAGGATTTTGAAATACGAGTTTTATGAATGCATCTAGGAAGGCACATGATCATGTGCATTTTGCTTTACTGTCAGAAGATGCCTGGGGTGCCGTGGCTCAGAGAAGCTGTTCTTTGGGGAAATCTGCCTGTGTAAGACTCGGGATGCTTCTGAAACTGTTCACATCCAGTCTTTTCTCACTGATGATGAACACAAGCATCCCTGCACACACTAGTAAATTCCTGACCTTGGAATAAAAATATAGGAGCTGTTTTCAACAGCCGGATGGGAAAACATATGTTTTTCATATGTTCGACTGCTTCTGTCACTTCATTACTGCAAAGAAATGATGTCAATGTGCTTTTATTTCACCCAAATAAATAACAAACAAGCTTTCACACTCCAGAATCCTGCCACTTAGAATAAGTGATTTTCTGCTTATTTTTGTGGTTTTTGGTAACATCTTCAAGAAAATGTTTCCCTGCAATTCTCCTGTCACAGGTACGGTTACAAAGGAAGAGGAATTGGTGATAACAGCAGAAAGCCACATGTAGAAGATGATGAGTATGTGAGCTTTGGTCCTTGGCTTTTAAGTTTGGGAGAGCTCAGACTGGTCTTGTGGGACACAAGAAGTTGTCTGGACTTTGGAGGATGGCTCACTTACACCAATTTTCTCCCAGGCAGTATCTCATGACACAGGCACATATTTCCTCCATAAAACATCATAATATCTTGAGCATAAACCATCCCTCTGTCCCAACCGTTCAACCAAGGATGGGCAGAAGGCTGTTAAACCTCTACCCTCATCTGCAGAAGGGGCTGCACTGAGTGGGGGGGGAAGAGGGTGAGGGGATTTTATGTTTACAGCCCTGTTTTAAAAAGTGCCACTCAAAAGTAATGAAAATCCCAGTTCAGCAAGGAGCTATTCATGTGCACAGCTTCTCTGAAGTCAGGAAAGCTGCTGGCTGGGAAACCTCAATTTATCTTCTTGAGCGCTTACTCACAGGAGGCATCTGAAGAGAGCCCCTGCACGGCTGGTACTTCTGAAATCAGGTTATTTATCTTGGTGGCTAAATGTGGATTTAGAGACCTCCTTTCCCCCCTAACTTTTGAAAGTTTTAGTGAAAACTTGTGATACTCTACATGTATCCACTCTTGTAGACCTTTTTGATTTGTAAGTCAAATTTTTTCATCTAAAAGGTTTGACTGAAAAAAAGAGAAAACCTGTGTCATGATTAAAATATCCATGGAAAAAGTAAATTTCTGCTTAAATATCTTATTTTTAAAAACCAAAGTCATCAGTAAGTTCAGTAGCAATAACAACAGCAAACTGCTAAAAGGTTTGGATTTATAAATATGCTTATGAGAGATATTTCAATTTCTAGTTCAACTTTTGTGAGACATATCCTCATAACAAAAAGCAAACCGAGGCTTACTATGAAAAATCAATGCTTGTTTCAGGCTGCAGACTTTCATGAGCTCCACTGAAGTGAAATGTAAACCTGTCTATGCCAGTGGTGAATTGTGACAACCCCTCTTGTTCAATAAATGCAAAATCCTTCATCAGCTGGACAAGAGGGAGCTTATTTGAATTGCATGGACACAGATTCAGATAGTAACAACATGTAACAGTGATAACAGTAAGGATAGTGAAAAAAAGATACCTATGGAGAATGTACTGCCTCCATCTCTGAAGGTCTGTAAGAATAGTTATGAAAAATATCTGCCAGGGACAATATAAATAGCATTGATCCTGCTGTGGATGGAGAGATGGAGTAGATGACTTTTTAAGGGTGTTTCCTGACTTACTCTCCTAGCATTTTATGAGCTGTTGAATATCAGTAAATAAATATTTGATTGCATATAGCAGCAAAGGAGTTGGGGTTAAGGGGTAAATCCCACACATTGCTCAGGGCCTCTGGGATAGAAATTAATGCATTGCTTCATTTCATGTCAGGACTACACAGTGTGAATGGCAAAACACTTCCAAATCTGGGCTAGGACTTGTTTATAATCGAGACGTCTTTGACTTGACAATGGTTAATGATGCTTTGATATAGGCCGATTGCTGGTGAGGGGCGGGGGAGGCTCCCCTAGGCATTGCGCTGACGCACGAGTGAAAACAGGGGATTAATTGATGTTTTTATTCTTGAGGTGCTCAGTGCTTTGTCCCTCCCCTCTCCCCCTCCAACTCAGATTTAACACAGCATTTCACTGCACGTACCTGACGGAGATTTCTGGCCGTGATAGCTCTATTACACCAAGTCGCTGCCGCTCTCCCCACCTGGCCCAGGCGATGCTGCGGCTCCTTCCATCACACGGCCGGGCTGAGTCACCATATGACTGATGCTGCTGGTGAACATTTCCTGGAGACACAGCACAGCCCCCGCTGTGCAAACTCCTGTCTCTGTTGTCTGTCCCCATGCTGAATTAAAGACAACAAGAAAGGAAGGGCTATGCTCCCCCATGTCTCCGTGGCTTAATCTTGCCAGTCCCATTTAACATAATTTAGACCTGTGAAGCTTAACTCTTATTTAGCTTCATTAGGAGCTGAGAGCTTCGAGCATCTTTGATGTGGCCAAACACTTTGGGACCTGTCTGTCATTTTATGTAGTACAATGCATAAGATTTAAATGCTACTGAAATGCTCACAAACATCACTTAGCTGCCATCTCCGAGTCTGCGGGGCTCTCAAAGGTGAGAGCCTTTGGTCTACATTGCTGCTGCCCCAGACCTGCCTCACCTCAGAGACATATTTATGATTTCTTCTTAATTTGGGGGGCAGCGGGAGGGAAACAGCAGCACTTCCCCATCAAACAAATTCAGAATTAGAAACCCCACAAAAATCTCCATCTGCCTAGAGGCTAAATTATCTCCAGTAGAAACAAACTTCACTTTGTGAACATAAATGATCAGAGCTTCATAAAGACTGAGTCTAATTGCACAAAACGGTGATTAGACAATTTTCTCTGGGGATGCGTGGTTTCCTTCCGAAAAAGTGACACTGGGGCAACCTCTAGTGGAGGCGAGGAGCTGCCTTGTGCCGGCTGAGCCAGTGCTGGAGTCCAGCCCAGCAGAGAAATTTGACTTTCTGCTGTGCCGCTGGACCCTGGACCCTGCCCCAGCTACCCCCAAAGCCTCTAGTCTTCTGGTTTTAAGAAGTGCAGAAAAGAGGCAAGGTCCTACAAGAACAGAGCTTGGGTGCTGTGCGAGATGGGCAACTGGCCTCTTTGAGTGCAAATACGGCAATACCAAATAAGAATCTCTTCCTTCTGGCTAGCCAGTCCTCAGAGCTATTCAAAGGCTTGCTTCTATTTTTCCAATTCAGCTTTCAGAGTAACTTCAGGCCAAGTCCAAAGGGAAACTCACTTTGTCTTTAAACAAAAATCCGGAAAATCCCCCCCAGCTGCTCCAACATGCCTGTTTGGGAAGAAGCTCCAGGAACAACTGAAGCCATAACACAGGACCCTGAGCACCAGACATGAACCAGCAGCCAGGCAAGAAATTATTACTTCTGCTTCTATTCCATTATGCTTTATACTAAAAGACTTAAATGATCAATGCTGTGTTAATAAATTTCATTTGGCTCATTTAATAAATGACTTAGTAGAGGAGTGAGTTTGGCCATGACCAGTAATGAGTTAATAACTATGCAAGTAGCACATTCCCTTACAGAAATACTTTATACTGGTGTAATTCTTTATTCCAAGGGAAACACAGATGCTCTGCAGGACTGTGCTGCTTCTTTACGAGTAGAGGTATAGCTTGGATTTGGAGACAGGTGTAAAATGTTCCTTTAGGACACAGGTTGAATGATGCTCTGCTACCAGACATCGCCAGAGAGCTGAACCTCAGAGCCAAGAGTTTATATCTCAAGTGGCCTGAGTCCTCCTGTTGTGTTTCCTCACTAATGACACTAATTTCCCTGTGCTTTGCAGCGTGCGGTCTTGAGATGAGAGCTAAAAATGAAGTTTGTCAGCTTTGTTCAGTTGGATCGTAGGAGTTGCCGGCTGGCTGGCTGGTATTTGCATTGCAGCTTTTTCGGCTGCTGGCCCCAAACTCCTCCAAAAAATAAATCTGTGGACAATGCGGCAAACGCAGCTCGGTTGATATACTGAATGCCCAGGTCTCAGTCCCAGTTATTCCAGTGTAGCCAGAAGGCTTATGCATGTTGGAGGGAAAGTGCTCTTGACCAGGGAGGGGGTCATGCTGAGCACCCATGGTGCTTGCTGCTTTCTAGCATCTTGTGCCAGCACTTCAGCAGCAGGAGTTTCTTTTAAATGAGGTTTGTTCTGTAGCAAAAATAGCAGGCACTGTGCCACAAACAGCGAAGCAGCATGGATGAAATGTGGCAAAGCAAGCCGGCTGCAAAGTCCAGGTGAGGAGGTCCTTTGCCTTGGGGCATGCAGGCTGGACCAGCCATGCTCCCCCGTCGTGTATGCTGTGCTGCCGGGCAGCAGGTCAGGACATATGTTGGTACCAGCATCGCTGGTCACTGTGGGCAGGGAAGGAGGACACTTCTGCTCCATTAGCATCTTCTGTGTATGAAAGAGGAGCTTTGCTTGGCATTTTCTTCTCTCTAAGAGAGGACAGAGGTCTGCCCAGTGCTGAGCATCTCCAGGAGCGGGGATGCCATGGGCTCTCTTTACTCACGTGAAGTGCATCAGTTTTGCTTAGAGTTGTAATATTTTTTCTAGCACTTAAATGACAGTTTCCCTGCTGCAGCCCCAGCCCATTAGTTCTCATGTTGTTGTCAGTGACTAATGAGGATAATTTCTCCCCACTTGCCCTGTAACAGCCTCTTCTCCAGTTGCAAACAGCACTCCTGCCTCTGTACAGTCATCTTTTCTCCAGCCTGAGCCTGCCTGTCTCTCACTGGCCCAATTCTCAAAACCTTTTCATCATGTTTGTGGCTCCCCTACCAATATGTGCTGCTGTAGGTCACAATATGCCTGAAACTGTTGTAACTCGTTGGAGGGCAGGAGAGGACCAAGTTGGCCCACAGCTCACCTTGGGCTCTGAGCAGCTCTGCTCCGGAAAGCTGCAGGGACCCCACAGCTGGTCACACTGGAGGGAGAATAACATGGGTGGCACAAGCAGCGGGAGGCTACGTTGTTCAAATAAAGCAGTTAGACCTGCTGGTGCAGCAAATACTGTGCATGAAGTTCAGACCATGCTCTTCACATAGATGGGAGGAGGGGAAGGGAGTTCGACAAGCCTGTGTTCTGCTGTATGGATGTCCCTGTAAAAGCCCTCTAGGCTGCTGTAGGCTGGAGCTAGAGCAACGCTAGCCATGGCATAAATGACAGAGATGCTATTGCTGCTGCCCCACTGAGGTGTGCACAAGCAACCGTAGGCTGCAACAGCCATGAGGAGCAGGCAGAGAGGCTGCCTTTGCGGAGGCAGGTGAGAAAGAAAGAACAGGGATAAGAACCATGTTACTACAGTCCTTGGAAATGTCCTTTCAGACTAACTGCACGTGCCACGCTGGAGCAGGGGTTCCTATAGCAGTATCCCATACCACCATTGCCATTTTGACATTCGCTGTTTGCTTTCTTGCAGCACAAATCTCTCCCACCAGCGGGTGAGTTCCTATATTCTGTCTGTCTGCTGACCTTTGTAGACCCTATGGATAAACTGAGAGACCCCAGGAGGCTAAGTTGCTGAAAATGGGGATTATAGTTACTTCCATGGTGGAACTTGCACTCCTCAGTACCAATCTGTGCCTCCATCTAGTGGTTAGAGCTATATAAAGAGGGTAAGAGCTGCCTACACCACCCGGCAGAAGACATCCCTCTCTAGTGATAGCAACTCCCACCACTGACCCCAGAAGATCCCAGCTGCTTGTCCAACTGTTGGCCAACTTGACACAACTTGTGTTTTGCCAAGTATCATCCAACACTCACTCCAGAGACTGCTGGAAACATCGGGAAACTGAGGCAGCCCCAACCTAGCAGGGCATGTCAGCTTTTGAAAGTGTCCCTCTCCAAAGCCGATGAGATCCCAAGGCACAGAAGCCAGCTGGGTCTCCTCTCCCTCCCTGTGATCACTGCACTGCATGACTATGTTGGCTGGCTCAGTTTCTAGGCTTCTTCTGGAAGGAAGGCTTCAGGCTTTCTAACTGAAAGGAGGTTGTAGTGAGGTGGGTGCTGGTCTCTTCTGTCAGGTGGCTGGTGATAGGATGAGAGGAAACGGCCTCAAGTTGCAACAGGGGAGGTTTAGATTGGATACGAGGAAAAATTTCTTTACTGAAAGGGTTGTTAGGCATTGCAACAGGCTGCCCAGGGAAGTGGTTGAGTCACCATCCCTGGAGGCATTCAGAAAACGTGTAGACAAGGCACTTCATGACATGGTTTAATGGGCATGGTTGGTGGTTGGACTCGATGATCTTAAAGGTCTTTTCCAACCTAAATGATTCTATGATTCTAAGGGGAAAAGGTACCGTTTGAGGAATCAGGAACTAGGCTCTGTACATGCATTGCCTGACCCTGAAGATCTGCGCTTGCTCCTTGCCAGCTTTGGGTCCTAGGATACCAGCACTGCTAAGTACTTTGGGATACCAAGCACAGAAAACTATGCCAGACCTGCTACTATCCAGGCACAGCCTGCCTGGAGGCCCTCTCTGAATATGCTTCTACTATACAAAATGAGGTCGCTTGCCTAAAACAGGACTAAAGTTGCCCATAATTAACAACAGGGTTCCCTCTACCTTAAAACAAAGGGGTTAGACCTCCAGCAGAGATTTAGTGACTTCAACAAAGCTATGATTTTGCGACTTGGATCAACTGGGTTCTCACCCAAAAGTCCTTTTTGTCCCCCTCTCCCCTCTCCCCTATCAGTGGAAACAAAATAGGGGGCAGGTTTCTCATTAAGATGCACAAACAGTTCTATTCAACAACTGATGCAATAAATGTGCTGAGTAAAATCACTGCCCAAGCTCGTTGCAGTGCTTTATGGGGCTGCTCTAAGAGTGTGAAAAACCATTTGCTGCATATTATTAAATGATGAAAAATGCCAAGCTCGCAAACAAACTGTGCAATGAATGTGGCTTGACTGCCTCTAGTGAGAACATGATTGAGCCTATATAAGTGAGGTGGCAGGGAGAGAAAGGGGGATCTTTCACTGTAGTGTTGCCATGCTGTGCTGCAGTGATTACAGGGTAAAGTGACCCAAAATAACAGCAGAGCTTCCACCCAGCCCCCCTCCAACTTCACAATTGATCTAGAGTAGGACAAGTACAAAAAGCACTCCGCCAGCCACAACCGCAGCCCCGGTGGCTCGGACTCTAAATTATGTTTTTCTCTACCTTTCGGCAGCTTACGTCCGCAAACCATGTGTGCAAGCAGCACGATGCGGAGTTACGCTACACGTGATTTCACTGCTCAGGATAACAGCACCTCCAGCACTGCGCCCAGGAACACCACAAATCTCTCAGGTGGCATTTGTGGCAGGGCAGCACATGCGGGCTGGTTGGGCATCTGTCTCTTTGCACAGCACATTAGGGCTGGGGGGATTTAGACAGAAATTCGAGCAAGCTTCCACCTTCACTTGGATGGCTTGGGGCTGGGCATATTCTCTTGCACCTTTGCTATGAAGGAGAGGCTCTGTCGGGCAGTCCTAATGCCCCAAGTAGGTCGTAAAAACAGACTTTCAGGAAGCAGGAATTACTGCACATATCACAGGGAGTACTGAGCACCCATGGTGCCCTTTGGGGTGATGCTGGAGGACAGGGTGTCACATGCTGCAAGGAGCCAGCCCAGTCCCAAAGCAGACCTGGTCACGGCTTCGCTACAGAAGTTTGTTCCAATGCTGACCCGAAACTTACTTGCTGAGCAAGAGGAACAGTTTTCACCAAGGCAGGAGCAAGTACTGGTGCTGCCAACCTGAGAGCAGACCTCCCAAGCCCTCCCCTGGTGCGGGCAGCAGTGTTGGCACACTGGCACTGATGTCCAGCTGCTGAGGTGGCACTTTGCCCTGCTCTCAAACCTGGGTTGCCTGCGTCTGATGAGACAGAGGAGCCAATCACACACACATTTGAGTGGGGCAGTGAGGAGAGCATGAAGAGAGCAGGGAATGGCTTTTTTGTTGTCAGAGAGCCTTCTGTGCCAGACAAAGCACTTACTGAGCGTCACTGCAAAGGAGCTGGTTTTTGGCATCTGACACTTACGTGAAAAAAATCACTATTAGTTGAAAAACTCCCTTCTCCTGTTAACAACCAGCTGGATATTGTGTATCAATGTTATTAACCATTCAGCATTGCTTTCAGTTCAGATCTATATTCACCCTTGGCCTTGGGTCACTCAGTTGAAACCTAAGCTATATGGATCAGAAGGTGCAAGGGCATTCTGTTGCTTATCTTCTGCTACTGGGCTGGGCCTTGTTTTCTCTATGCTAGCTAGAAAAAAAAAAAAAAAGAAAATCACGCTGTTCACACCATGAAGTTTTGTATGAAACAAGCAGTGCATGGGTCTTTCAATGGCCTTTCAGATAAGGAAAAAATTTCACCCATGGTGCACTGAGATAAGCTGCCATGCACAGGAGATCAATGATTTTCTCCTCTCTGTGATCTAAGCTGAGACTCAGAGAAATGACGATCTTCTAGAAGTGGCTGCTGGGACCTGGCCACATGTTGCATGCTGTTCCCATTCAGAGCGAGCAGTGAAACCCCTCTGTGTTTCGCCACGTCAACAAATGTGCAAGAGGGAAGATAACAGAGAATCGCTCCCTAAGGCTCAAGGAGTCAGACGGACCTGCTCTGTGCACCAACTACAAGCACGCAGAGACCCTGGGTGATGGACTATAGCAGGAGAGAGGTTATCGAAGTAACCGAGGGAGAAACACTGTGCCCTGGGGAAGAAGCCAGATTTAGTATTGCCCTAGGAGCTGAGCAAACTTAGGCTGGCCCCAGTGCTGTGCTGAGGCTGTGCAGCAATTTGGTCCTCTTAGACTCTAATTGTACCCATGCACTTCTGTTCAGTGGCTTTCTGTCTCATTTAGTGCCTTGTGCTGGGAACGGATCTGTCCACCACCTTGGGATAAGGACTGCCAGGCTGTTGCCAGCAAGACAAACTTTATATGAAGGAGTGAAAATCATTCTAGGGGCTGGCCGTGCAGGTGCTGTGTTAAGAGGGAGCTGCCCTGGGATTGGGTGAAAGCTGGGAATTTTCTTTTTAGACAGCATCTGTTAATCTGTTAAAAATGCAGCACCTCCTTGTACTCTTGCCTTTCCGAAAATGAAATTACATGTATGTTTCAGAGACTAAGATATTTCTCCTTTCAAAACACTGGGCTTCAAAATTCCCTTCATTTTAATGAAAAGGAGAAAACCTGATACATCCTCCTTCCTTTCCAAATATACATCTTTTTTTGGCTTGGATTGAAGTGATTTTATTTTCAATTGCGGCTGTCGAGCCAAAAACTTCAGTTACTCTCCATACTACGGCTAATCTAGAAATGCTGCATAAATTGTCACTTACCTCAGTGCCTAATATCAAGTCGCAGCTAAGCACATATTAAAAATTAGGCAGGTGCTAAATGCAGCTTTAATGTTTGCACTTAAATGATGATCCTCCTCCCACTTCTTCTCTGATCCCCTCCCTTTCCTATGGGGAGTGAGGAAAGAAGAATTGCTTGATTCAATATTGCAGTTGTTGAAAATCCACCCTTTGCCTTCCAGCTTCTGCGGAGAGAGGTGGGACCTGGTGGGCTGGGTGGTGTGAGCAGTCACAGCAGGGAACACCCCACATTTCACAGGCTGAAGCTGCTGGGGTGAGAGATGTGAGGATGCTACTACTTCCCTGAAGACAGAGGGGATGCATTTTGTCAAGCACCACCCTTTGAGTTATAATCCTGCATAAACTACATTTTCTACCAAGAAATGGATGCAAGCCGCGTGCAGATGGTATCTCAGATGGGAACGGTTGCTATAAGCTCTTTGTGCAAAAAAGCGAGATGGGCTGTAAATTCAATGTGAATTCAGGTTTAGGGGTTAGGCTACTGCTTTAATCTAGCTGAATAATGGAGCCCAGAGAGCCCTCGGGGTTAACTGGGAAGGGATGTTCTAGGGTAGACTGCTGCAACAAGAGGACCAAGAGGGTCAAAATTTTCCCCTTAGAGGATCTCCCCATACCCTGCAGGCAGCACCTGCTCCGCACCTCCTAAGAGGAGAGGATTTATCCCTGTACCCTCATGTCCACAAGCCCAGACGCAATCCCAGTTTATAATCAAAACTGGCCCCGAACACCTTCTAAATATCTGCTGGTCAAGCGATTGCTACCTCCCCACTCATCCTGTCTGTGCACAGGGTAGGACTGACCCCTCCAAAGGGAAGCCATGAATTTGATATCAAATTATGTTCACCAAAAGACACCCCCCCCTCCTGATTGATTTCCAAAAGCCAAATGAAGTAGTTGCTGTAGATAATCACTATAAAGATTAATGCCTTAGAAAATGTTTATTTTTGGAACTCAGCCCAACACCCCAAGCCAGCTGTCAGGCTTCAAGATAGTGGCCACAGTGACAAGGGGCTCTGCACGCTGCAGAGGAGTAATGAGTTTGGCAACTGTCTTAAAGCAAGAGTAGATTCCTGCTACTGCGGACTAGTCTGAGGCGCCAACACAGAAGACAAAATAAGCCCTGTGTTACTGGAAAACAAATGGAAGGAGTACAGTCTGGACTATTTTTTGTATTTGTAGGGGTTTCATGCAGTTCACTTAGTGTCCTAAGGCTTTTAGAGAAATGGATTATTCCAGGTATTTTGGGAATGGTAATACACCAGCCTATGGAGTCCTGCAGTAAAGACTTAATTTGCCATTAAAGGCTGTAGTTGGCTTTACAAATTCCACAGAAAGGCTCTCACTCAATTCTATTGCTCTCCAGAGAACAACAATTTTATAAAACATTTTTCATCCAGAGATCTCAGGGCATTTTTTCCAAAAAGAGATGGGCTACAGATGCTGGCCTGCTGTACACAGAGGGTGTGGGTATGTTTGGTGGGGTCATGTGGAGAGACTTTTGAGGTCATATGAAGGATCACTGGAGGAGCACAGGCTTCCGTAGACAAGGAGCATTTGAGTGGCGTAAGACCAAGGTTCAGCAAAGTACTAGAACTAAAGGCTGACTCCAGGCACAGCAAAATGTTACGATCCTAAGTATCACTGACCCAGCAGACAATAACAGAGCAGCAAAGAAGCAGGAAATAGGAATCCGCTATCTTCTTGTGTCGAGAACCCAAATTGGATAGATCTGCCTGAAAAGCTGTGGACTCAAAAAGCATTTGGGAAAAAAAAAAAAAAAGCATGGCCCCATCACTGAGCTGTCTCCCCTGGAGCTGAATGCAAAGGTGGCTGAAGCCGATGTGAAGCCTCACTGGGTTTGGCTATGCTTATGGCAGTCTTTGGGAGATAACCACTGGAGATGTGTAATGTATGCTTTATTTAGCAAGGACATGGATTCTGCAAACTTCCAAAAATGAACTGTAATAAGATGATTACTTAGTAGTGAAAGTAAATGGGTGTTTATAGCACCTCAAATACAAGAAAGGATCATCCCTTTCTTCCGCAACTTAGAATTAGGAATCTTTTCCCAGACAGACAGCTGATTTATTAGTTAAAAGTTTTTTTCCCTGTGAAAAATAATGAAAGCAAAGGTTCTGATGGGAACTTTAGGGTTTTGAGGAGAAAAACCCTACAGTATCTGTGTTAGTTCTGGCAAAACAGTGCTTACAGCACTTGTCCCAGCATTACATTTTTCTTCTAGAGAATCGTAACATAATTTATACTGAGTTAAAACTGAAGCACTTCCAAAAGCAGAACTTGCTAGATGCTATGTGATTTTTACTTTGTTTTGTGGGAAGTTAAAAATAAGGGTTTTTTTTTTCCTTTTTGTGCATAAGCAATTTTTAAATTGTGAAAATCCCTTAAGAAGCAGAGGCTGCTCTGAAACGTCTAGGGAATTGCTGATGATAGAAGTAATGAGATTAAGATACTTTGTTCAGCAGGAACATGACTAATAAATCTGCCCATTTCATTTGTATCTGTTCTTCTGCTGTCCCCAACTTTCCAGCTCTGCTAGAAGCTCCAGCTATTCCAGTCTATGTCTTTCTCTTTGGCAAAGAAACAAACTAAAGCTTCAAGAGTTTCTGGAGCAGAAAGTTGGACATTCCTCCTTTCCTCCCCTAGCCTGAGTCCATGGTTGAAGTGAGCCTTTGTTAAGTAAGTTTAAGTGTTTAACCCCCAGCTACAGCACACAGCATTATGTGGGAGTCACATACAAGGAGTGGTAGCTTTTAGGTCTTGCTGAGAAGTGCACTGAATTGCTGTCCACTGACAATAGCAGCAACAATCTCACTTTTAAGCTCAGTTCATTGGTTTCTGAACACCTTTAAGATATTGACAAAACTGTCAATATTTTATTTTTAGTTATCCTTTCAGATGCATGTTGAGAGTAATTCTGGGAAAGCAGGGTTTAGAAAGAGAAGCTACTGTGAGTCTGAAAACTATTCTTCCATTTAAGATTGCTGAAAGTGCTGGAAAGTTTTTGCAAAAGGAAAAGAAAAAACATTTATTTTCCAGCCACAACACTGGCGTGAGAAACCCAGCAGTGACTCTAAAATACAATGGACCTGTTTCACTCAGGCCTTCTCAAAAGGGTACTTAAAGCATGAGTTTGTGGGTGGCTGAAAGCTTATAGAATAATTGAAACAGAAGGCACATCTTAACATCCACAACCTCTGCATCCAGCACAGATCCTAATCACATCCAACTCCATCTACTTCTCCCCTTGTCCCCAAAAGCCCTAGGCTTTCTTGCCCCAGCCCTCGCATGTCCTCATAGCTACCATAGATGCAACTCTGGGAAGACTTGTTTTGAATTTTGCATGCCCACCTCCACAAAAGCTTTCAGGCTTTTATTTCCCACTCTGCATCCCCAGGAGCAAAAGGTGAATGGCATGAGCCATTGACGTCTCCTGTCTAAAGGGGAACAAATGCTTTGAGCAAAAGAAAACAGATTGTCTGCCTCAAAATCATGAATTCCCTGAAACTTCTGAAGCCCAGTCAAATGTTACAAAAGCCCAAGCCTATCTTTCCCCTTTGACTGGCGTATTTCACACTCCCCTCTCTCGCTCACATATTCCCTGCAGAAGCGATGCTGACAGGCTGCTGTCACAATGAGATTCATAAGTGGAGTTGCATTAAGTAATTTCTCAGGTTTTCTCCAGCACAAAAGAAAAATAAAGTTTATGCGTGAAATGGCCCCAACAAAATTTAATATAGGTGAAATACAAATGAGGCATAGAGGAAACAAAACCCAAACTATGGGGGGGTTTATTGCTATTTTGTCTTCCAGAGTGAAGAAAAAGAACTGATCAGCTAGTGAGATGCTGGCAGTATTAGCAGGCAGGAAGAAACAGGGTCTTGGTACATTGCTCATGACATTTCAAGACCAGATCTCAGTTTCATGCCAGAAATACAGAATTCGTGGGTTTTGTAAGAGCAGTAGTGGTCAGTCACATGACAAACTTTTAAATTTAATTGTGCATGCTTACAAACAGATGGAGGCAGAGTGCCAGGACTTCTGTCTTTGCAGAAAATTTTCGGGGAGGTTCCTGTGTACTTTCCACCCATCATTTGCCACGGACTCGCGATGTTGTTTTCCGTCTCACATAATTTTTAGGGAGCTAATGGACAGATGGAGGCAGGACAATAATGTCAGCTTTTACTACTGGACAATGAAATATTTTTCTCTTGAGCGCAATCACAGCACGAAAGGTAGAAGGAGAAAGACTATGAACTTACTGCTTCCATATGCTCCATCAGAGTGACCAGCTGTACTGCCGGCAGGAGGTCACTAGTGGCTGTGTTTCTGAGTTACAAAAGCATTGTGTGCTTTCGTCATTTGCTTTTGTGCTGGATGTAGTTTCCAGAGCTGTTCTGCAAATATAAGCCTGAATAAAAGCACCAGAAAGGTTTGAAATCATGGTTCTTGTTCCCTGCAAACCGGTCCTATAGGTGGCCACGGGGCAGACAGCCCCATGCGGGGTGGTGGGCAGCTCATCGCACGTACGGGGCTACTCGGTCTCTGCTACTGAGCAATAGAGCCTGGCCGCATAGGACTTGAGGAGCTAGGTAGTAATGGGTTTTATTTTATTTTTGGTAGCAGTCTGTCTCAGAATCATCTTCATTTAATTCCTTAAAGCAAGCTTTTAAAATGCTGTGCTGGTATACATCTAAAACAGTGCCATTAAATGTCCAGGTTCTCTGTGTTCAGAGGAGTAACAGAGAACGGGTTTAGTCCTCATCATTTCTCCTTTTGTTAGTACAGAAAGAGCTTCCTTCCCCTGATTTTGATGGCAATTAGACTGTTATTTCAGTGTGAACCTAAAATACCATGCAGTTGTGAGCACCAGTTTGGGACTGTGCTTATACAGACTGCAAAAGGAAGGGACAGGGGATACAAAAGAGGTTTGCTAATACTGAATGGTAACTGTGAAGGGCTGTCAGGTAGACTGCAATGTAACATTTTCCCATGACATTACAGGAAGAGGAGGAACTGTCAAAACTGGAATAGCCTTCACTGTAGGAACAATACAGCAGTCTTTTAGGAAAAGGAATTAGCAGCCTTCAGGTGCAAATACAAGTTAGCCCATATCCCGCAGAGATCCCAAAGCACCACAAATGTTAGCCAGTTGAGTCTCGCTGTCTCCTTCTGTACTAGGGATCAGTACTTTTACCAATAATGAAACACATGCAAGGCATAAACAGAGCAAAAGACACCCAAAGAGCTTGTGGCTGAGGTGGAAACAGGCCCGGCAAGTTCTGGAAATCAGCATGAAATTCAGTTCCTGCCAGCCCTGAAGTCTTGCACCTACCGCTGGGAGCAGTAACTTTATACACAGGGCAGTCCCTCTCCTTGACTGTGTAGAGGGTCACAGGCACAGAAGTCCTCATAATCACAGTTTTATGGTTTTTTTTTTAACTTTACTCAAGCCAGCTGTGACTGAAGNAAACCAAACAAGCAATAGTAAGATGCAGAGTACAAAGGGGGATCTCATTTGCCCTGTATATTCCCTTTTAACCAGCACAAAGCAAGCACACAGCCACTATTGTTATGCTGAATCATTTCGCAGTTTGCTTTGCACCAGAGACAGCGAGGACACAAAGTACATGGCCAGGGAGATGCGTACTGGAATGGAGTCTCATCTATTTATATAAGTGCCCCTATGGAAAGCAGCATGTATTTGTAAGGGCACAGATGTTTCTTTGTATTTTGCTCAAGTATTTTCTTCTCCTGAAAGGCACTTACTCTGGGGCGGTTAACAAGACAGATTAATTCATGTGGATCCTTGCAGCAGAGTAGGGCTGTCACTGGTGGGGAGAGAGGTTTGATTATATTATTCCCTATTGTCAACACAGGCACTTTATAATAGATTTATGGCTAATAAAATCTTTTAGTAGTAGAGGGTCCTTGAGTTTCAATTTTGAACCTTTGGCCCTTGCTCAAATCACCAGCAGATGCAAGCATTAATAAAACCAAATAGCACGTGGATACTAAAGAGGCATATGGCTGGGTACTCAATAAAGGCAGTAAAACACAGGAGAGGGATCTTTACAATCTGGTTTGACCTACTGGAATCATTCTTTTGGTAATAAAATTACTCTTTACTGACATATGATATAGCATACCTCAGATCAGTGAAGTAATTCCCAGAAAATTCAGGAGTTTAGGGTTGATGCTGCTCAATAGCTGTTTTCATTTGAAAATCTTGGGTGAATTCACAAACACGGACTGATGAGGAGCAAACTGAACCATGGCTAAGAAAGCAAACAGGTGCAAAATAAAGAAAAGACAGGGCTTTGCAGAAAGCTTCGTTTATGAAAAGATCCCTTTTCAGCCAGCAGCTCTGCCTGAGATGCAGAGTCCAGGAGGGCCTGCCAGAATGTATTAGGGATCTATCAAACCTTGCCTCAAATTCAAGACAGAGATGCTTCAAACCATAGACTCTGGGTACAATTTAACCTCATTTGGGGTTCTCTGCTGATCTATCCTCACCTACTATGTTATCAATAAGCTGTGATACCAAAGCAAAGCAATGAAAAAGCTCCTCAAGTGACCATGTTCAGAAATCCAGCCACTTTCCTCCAGTCCCAGGAATGCAGCCCATGTCTGCACAAAGGGAGTGATAAGTCCCGGAATGGAAGACAGCAGTTCTTGTCACCAGTGCTTTGATGCTCTGCAGAGATAAATCCCCTCCTTGCCCATATACAGTGAATCTGTCATGGGATATGCAACCCAGCACAGGTTGGATTCACATCCAGCTGGATGTGATTCACATCTGGGTCTGGATTCACAGCCAGATTTTGCCAAGCAAAGCTCTATGCCAGCAGCAGGACAGACCACCATCAGCTTGCAGAGAACTCTCAACTTTTCCACATCAGTTTCTAAAAGCACAGCAAGTGCACTGGCATGTGCCTGGGTCTTGTTCCGCAAAGCCCCAGGCTACACAAATGAGGGCAGGCACCACCTCTGCCACCCTGCCTGCACTTTGGCCAGGTAGCGGGCAGCCCAGGACCTGCATGGCCACTGCTGACAGCAGTGGGCACAGCATTGCCTCCAGATGTGAGCACAAGTCGGTGTGAGCTTTGCTCTCCTATTGACGTTGGGCTCTCAGGGGGTTGATGCTGCTCTCAGCAGCATCGACGTAGAGACCTACAGAAGAGCCATCACGCAACACAGTGCTGGGGAGCAAAGCACTCCCAAAATGCAACTTAGTCTTTATGTCTTTATGGGCATGAGAAGAGATCACACCAGTGACTGCCAGAATCAGTCAGAGCACGTGAGGCGGTTTCAGACTAGAGGCTGCCATACGCATTCAGTGTACTGCAAGTGAATTTTGTTGCTAATTAAATCCTTTCTCCTGATTATTTATAGCCCTCTATTTACTGGCTCATTGATTTTAGAGGCCATGTTAGTTTTCTTTTTTACATGTCTGTCTGAATGGCTAGATTATAACTTATTACACAAAGAACAAGTGAATTGGTGTCAGAGTGATCTATTACACAGATGGTCTGTGAGCAAAGGGCCTCTGTCTTTGACTTTGGCATACTGAGAAGACAGGGAAAGATGCTGAGACCAGTTCCTTTTGTCCAAATAAGATGGTCATCCCTGTCAGTGGCTGTTTCAGGAAGTTTAGGACATTGGCTCCATGCAGTTTCTTCTGATGCCAGCTGAGGGTTAGAGAGGAGACAACTGGGGAGGTGGACACACAAGATGTCTGTGAAAAGACAAGAAGCATGGATGGTAAGGAGAAAAGGGTGTTTGCTGCCTGTAATAAGAGAACTATGGGATGTTATTTGAAATTAGCAGGCAGCAGGCTTGAAAACAAAAGGAAGCTGTTCACGCATGTAACAACAATGTGGAGCTCTGCCACAGGTTGCTGTAGGAGCTAGAGATTTGCACGATTTCAGATCTAGAGAAACTGATGGGAGAAGATATCCCCTGAAGAGATCCTAAGCACAAAGTAGCTCTGGTTTAGGAAACCCCACGAGTTGCTGTGGGAGCATTCAGGGGAATCAGCACTACACGCCTTCCACATTCTCATACTTTGCTCTTGGCAGCTGCTGTTGGCCACCATCAGACAGAGAGAAACCTGAGCCAGGAGAGCTGCTCCAGACTGATCTTAATTGAGTTAAAGCTAAAAATCAAGGAAGAAGCTGGGAAGCACATTTAACCTGCCCACCCAAGGCAGTTTACTGAGCAATGTCCCACAGAGGCAATGCTGCAGCAGCGGAGGCTGCCGCTCACTGCGCAAGCAATCACAAAACCCTCCACCTTACCCAAACCCACGGGGGGAGCACAGATCAAGTGCTCAGCCTGCAAACACATTAACTCCACTGTGCAAGAGGAAGAAGGCTGGCTTTGTACCTACCAAGACCTTCGTTTTAAAGGATTCAAACCCAGGGTTAATGACCGTTTCATGGTATATTTATGTGGCCCTTCAGCATTAGTACCTTAAGATCAAGCATTTCCAGTTGTTGCACCACCATGTAGCTGGGAGGGAGCTATTAGCACGCTGGCAGGGAGCTGGAGCTGGGTTGCATGTTGCAGAGCAGGGGTTATGCCTGCCCAAGGATAAAACGGCTGCTGCAGTCTCCCCAGAGAGCCAGTGCATGTCTCGCAATCACAGGAGGTCAAGGGTTCAGGGACCATGTCTATCATCACAGCACTGCAGCAGATACACTGGGAAAACCAGTTAGCCTTTTCATTCAGGCAAGAGTTCAGGACTGATCCACCACACTGATGTGTTTCAGTGCTGCCTCTCACCCCTCTGAAGAGGAATGAGAGATGTAGTGGGAATCGGATTATGTAAAGAATCACAACGGGCTGGATCTGGAGCCACATCTGGTATGGGAAGATGCTAGGTTGCAGCACAACCTTGACCCTTGGATAGGTTTTGAGGCTGTCTGAATGCCTGTACCCAAGCTGTTAGTAAAACTTGATATTCCAGCTGTAACAGGGCAGCAGGTGTCTTGCTGCACCTGATAGGGGTATCTGCACACATCCCTGCACGTACCAAAGCAGCGAAACCTCAGTCCAAACCAAAGCCTGTCTCAGACCCTGTAAGGTCTTTACGACTCCAGATACAGACAGACAAAAACCCCTTGTGCTGTTGTGAGGCTGCGAAGCTGACACTTTTTATTGCTATTCTGGGGAATTCTTCCAAGTGTTGAGTTGCCCATTGGTATGTCAACTTGTACCTGACCTTTAAATTTACCGTATTTGCAAGAAAAGAAAACAGGTTCTTTCTCTCTATTGCCCAATTGTTTTGTGCTTAAAGGAAATAAACTTTTGTTTCAATAATCATAAACACAAAAGGTTCCCCAGAGGGCTGTTTAAGACTCCAAGCTAGTTAAAAAGAACATTTGCATGAATTAAAGAGCAACAACAAGTCACCCCTGATCTAAGCTTCTTTCTAGTGCTTAACTACCGTCTGTAGGTGGAGAAAAGCAAGACAGATCGGTAGGAGGTAAAAAGGCGAAAACTGGGGTGTTTGTTCTGCTTTACAGTGCCTTTCCCAAGCAGCAGCTGGGGGAACAATACCTGTCCTTCACTGGCCACGTGGTCACTTTATGCCTCTGTTGGTAACAAGGCATAAAGGACAACAAGCCTTTCTACAACGGCTTGTACTTTTTGTCTCCCACAAGACAGCATTGGGATTAAGAGGGGAATAAAGGGGGCTTTCACGCTGGTTCCTGTTATTCAGAGCTGCTGCAGCACAACCAAGGATGGCAGAGCTGGCTGCGGTGCTGCGAGGGCCACGCTGGGCACCATCCCTCGTCTCTCACAGGGAGCTTTGCCTTGGCTCTTCCATCGCAGACCCCGGATGAAACTCCCAGACTGCTGAAGCCTGCTTGAAGTATGTGCCAGACCCACAAAGTGTGCACATCTGTGGCTCTCAAATACACAGACATACACTATAACGCACACAAAATACACTGTTTGCTCATGCCTATGACTTACAAGTGTTTCTTCTGTTCACATCAGATTTTGTTTATAGATGTCTGACCTCAACATGTGTGCACATCTACATACGTGACCTCTCTATACCTCATGGTTCAGGCTGCACAAGGAGCCACTTTCCCGTGGGGACCTTCACAACATGGACCGTCGGCTAATGGTTCCATGTCAGACCTGCAGGCTGTTTTACACACCAGCTCCTGTCCTGTGTACATGTGTGTGTGCCTGCATGGCTACTCATTGCCCAGCACTGGGAAGGTGATGGGCAAGTTGTGTTAACCTGCCTAAAAGCTTTGCTGAGCTAAGGTGAATGCTACCAGTCACTTAGGACACCTGGAGCCACCCTCTCCCCCTGCCCATCTCCCCTGCCAGGCGTAAGACATGGCCACATCCACTTGTATGAACACATACACCCACATACAATTCTATATTCACTGTTGGATTTGTTTATTTCCACACACAGCACAGCTGGGGAGCTGGGAAGATGAGGATAAACTCCTACAAGGACTGACTAAAATCCTCAGTGTGCTGTTTATAAAGCCTGCCAAACAACATGGACATGAAATCATGTTCTCTGTAGCTAGTGCTGGAACTACAGAACTTCATCTTTCACTACAGCTACAGACCCAGGCCTTTTTAAAAATGATCATGTTCAGAGAAGTCAACAGCCTCCGAATCATCCAAAAGAACCCACTGGAAAGGGACTAAAATGTAAAGTCCTTTTTTATACGAGAAAAGCTCGTTGAATGCATTCATATCGCTGCAATACGGAAAACATAACAGGAAGATTTGACAAAGATGATGCATAGTTTAAGAGCTCCAGTGAGATCAGATACCAAGCACCCAGGTGCAGCACGGCTCAGATCTTCCTTGATTTTAAAGTGTTGTGTGGGAATGAAACTTCGCAAAAAGTTACGTTCAAGTCTGTGAAGCCTGGATGGGTTTGATCAATTATTCAACCATAGCCCAAAGTCTCTGTTAATCTACATAAAAAACAAAGTGACTTGCAAGGGAAAGCAGTGGGCTGGGTGAGCAGTTTTGCAGGGCGAGTGGAACAGGAGGGGAGCAAGCTGACAGCACTGGTGCAGGGTAAGTGGGAGCTTGGTCTCTGGGGCTCAGACACCGCGACCTTTGCCTTCCGTCTATGGTAAGGTTTGATCAGAAACTAGTCGCGAGACCACACATATTGTCTGCTAGCCTCTGTGACCAGCAAGTCCTTGCTTACTGGATGTTACAGTAAGGAGAAAATCTGTGCAACTAGAGGAGGCTGAAGGGCCAGGCTGGTTTTAGGTTTTGCAATGCTGAGATTGTTACAGAAACCATTCCAATAGCTAAAGATGTCTTTTGTAAATCCCTTGGTCTCTAGGGCTCGAGATTATGTAGCTGTTCAGCAATCATCTAGCCAGGGAAGGAACCGTGCCATGCCATTAGGTGACCAGTCACACAAGGAGACCATTTCACGACCCTGAGCATTACTCAGCAGCTCCGTAAGAGAGGGCTGAGAACTGGGAATCCTTCATGACCTCTGGGAAGTGGCATAAGCCAAGAAGGTAGCTTGGGCTAGCACATGGCAGCCATCCCCAAACCTAAGGCTCAGGCAGGATGGTTGCAGGAGGAGGTAGGGTGTCAGCATTGCTTAACCTCATAGCACAGAAGCTCTGGGAATACACTGGGAGAGCCCTGTCCTCCCAGCACAGGTGCCTCTGTGAGGGAAAAGTCACACCATGATTTTGCAGAAGGGGTGAAGGTCTTTATTTGAGACAGGGGAGATTTATAAGTCCCTACAGGGGAGGGAGAGTGGGATCACCCCAAGTGCAAATTGATCAGTCTGTGCTCTAATAAATGGCTCCAACAGCAGAAATAATGATTGTTGTCAATGTCCTAGGATGAACTGGCTGTGACCCAGCGACCAGCCCCACGTCCCTGTCCTGCTCAGTCCCTGTGCCCGACCCAGACACAATACTGCAGCTCACAGGATGGGAGCTTGTGCAAGTGTTTGCCCATGGACGGTGGAAGCTGGAAACCAACCCAGCAGCCAGGAGATGCGAGGAACAGTGAGAGAGCACTTCCCTGCACAGCTGATGTCCTCCATGCCTCGCTGGCAACGCTTACCCAGGCAGAGATGGAGGCAGCAATTTAATTCCAAAGCCCCTGGAGGGACTCCAACAATGAAAAGTCTACAGAAGGAGGTAAACTCTCTGCTACTGCCATTCACAAGTAAATATTTTTTCCAGGCACAGCAGTGCTGCATTTATCTGAGAGAGCAGCAACATTTTCTTAGAGGCTGAAACTCTGATTTGGGGAGCTTTAACCTCCAGGGAGCAGCTGTAGGAGCCACCCTGCTGGCATTTCCAAAACAGAACAATACCCAACGGCAACCTGACATCAGGTACAGCTTCCTGCTTTGCAGTAATATTTAAGCTTGTCATTCCTTGTACTTTCTCAGTAAGGTGTGAGAAAGGCAAGTACATTTACAAGTAGCAGCAGTGGGACTGATAGAGGGATGCTGTGCGTGCAGCCATGTCACAGGGACACTTGTTTGACCAGTTTTGCTTCTGCATGGCATTGGGAACTGCTCAGGAGTATTCCTCTCCTGGAACATCACCTGGTGGCTGTTGTTCAGAAGTCATGTCAAATCCTCCACCCACTCCTCTGCTCTGCATCACTGGCACCATTTGCCACTCATCCAGAGTCACAGCAGTGTCCTTGCAGTTGCATTTACTGCTTTACACCAAAAAGGTGTCTCCTTGCACGTTGTACAGCAGGCATAGCCTTACCACTCATTGCCGGAGAAGGCAGCGTCTTTTCAGGTTCAAATGTTTTGCAGGATTTTAAATAATTACCTATACTACCCTCTCCACACATGTGCTCCAAGTGACTCTGATAACGCAGTTTCATACCACAAATCTCCTGCTGTGAAGAGAGGGGTTGTGCCTGCCATGGTGCTTTGTTCCTGCCACACACCACTTCCTCGAGGGAATTTACTTACTGCTGCAAGGAGCCTGGCACAAAGGAAAAAGACTTTTTGAGTTTGCTCTGGGAGGAGAATAGTCAGGCTGGTTAACAAACAGCTTCTTGCTTGGCCAAAATCCACACAAACAGGACTTGCATGCTTTGTCCTACTTTTCCTGCAGAGTCCTCTTGCTGCCAGACACACAGTTGCTGTTTGAGCACACAGCAAAGGGAAGGCAGCAAGTGGCAAAGGAAGGCTGGTGCATGCAACAGTTGCCATTTCGAGCCCAGAGGCTCAAACCTGATGCCATTAGCTTATCTATGAGAAATAGCAATCCACAAGTGTAAAGGTGTATTATTACTATTTACAACACAGGGAAACACAAGGCTGTTTGCTGGCTTCTTCCAGTGAAGCTGGCCAAGGTAGAAAGCTGACTGGTATGGATGGACATGCAGGTGTGTGGCCATCTGACATCCATCAGTATCATGTTGCCAAACTTTCAGGTGTGCACCCACAAAATCAGCAGACTGACACATATCAGAGGAGCCCCAACCTTTCTCCTCTGTATCAGTATGGTGGATGAAGCAGGGGATGATGATGGTACCTCTGCCAATCCATCCAGCCCCACTTTCAAAACTGGTTGCTCATGTTCTGCTGGACACCTTCCACTCTTGAAAGTCATTCAGAGGGGCTTAGTTTTAGTGCTGCTCTACCTGACCACCACAGTCTCATATACATCCAAGTTTTGATGCATGGGTCTATGTCAGCTCCCTGGGGTGAGGAGAGCCAGGACACTGGGTTGAGCTCCAGGTACACATAAGAGCAGTGGTAAAGTGTGAGTTCTAAACAACAGGATCCCACACATGGACCAGAGTTGTTTGCCAGATCTGGTAGATGACCAGCATTTCAGCAAGGAGGTTAGGGTGGGGAGGGACAAGTGCCATGCATGTAAGGTGTAGCCACTAATTAATCCAAGCAATACCACAAAGGAATGATTTCTCTTTGAGGCAAGCATCTAAACACCTGGGATTACAAGCTCTTCTTACTTAGAAAAAAATAATCATGCTGACAGTTCTTACGTTTCCAAACTCTTGTTTGATCCTTTACAAGATACAGGAAAGCAAAAAGGCCCAGCATCATGGGCATCTGATCAATACACCTAAACCCCACTTTCACTTTGATCTCACACCAGGCCCTGGTTAGTTTTTGAAATGTAAATAGTGCTTTTGAACACTTAATCTTCCCTTAAAGCCTGATTGAGGGGAGAGATTCAGCTGTTCAAAGAGTATAGGGCAACTAAGCTGATCCCAGACCTGATCACAGCAAGGTCTGCACTAGGATGTTAACCTGCTCCCCTCTCCCCATCACCCAACCACTTCCAGGGAGTCTAGCTGATGTCGTGGGCAGGCTAGAAAGGACAGACCACAGCAAACTCCATCTAATACCAAAGCACAGTCACTTGCTCTTTGGGCAATCACCAGTGCCTGAGAGCCAGTGCATGAGTAGACTGAACAAAGCCAGCCAAGGACCTAACTCCACATATGTCACTCTGCAGCCATAGATCCCATCCCACCCAGACTTAGGCATTTTTGACAACAGGAGGGACCAAAGACAGTCTTCTGGAAACACTGGGCTTCCAGCTGCAGATAGGAAATACAGGAAGAAAATCAACAGAGAATCAGAGATCAATGTGGGAACTAATAACTCATACAGGGCACCTGGGAGGGTAGGCACACCTAATGACCTGATGGGTCTCTGCCCTCAGCTGTGGCCTGGCCCCCCTCTACAGGCTGCTGTGCAGGCTGGAAATCTCTTGCTTGTCCTGAACTGCCATGTACCAAATTTAATTTTTTTCTGAAATATGCAGCACCACCTTTGGAGAGTGCTGGGTATTCAACAGAGCTCCTAGGAAGAATTATAGGAACCTTTCATTGTTCCAACATGTGCTGCAAAGCTATTTAACCTCAGACCAAAGTTACTAATATCCATAACTGATCAGAGAAAGGACAGGGTATTTCCCCTGTCTCTAGTGGCCAGACAGCACAAAGCAGCCTGAACTTGGCCAAAGCTACTTTGCTAAAAGTGTGCAGTTTGTTCAGACTCCTGCTAGCCCCAAGGCGTAGGGTAAGGTGTACATCCAAGGGAAAGAGCTTACCTGCGCATGGTCAGTTTTCATCTGGCACCAATTTACCCCAATTTCAGTTTGTACATCAATCAGACCTAGTCATCTAGGATTCTTTGGAGGTTGGAGAGGAACACACAGTAGGTAAGAGCTAATCTCATCATGAGGCCACCAACCTCAGGAAAAAAATCCCTTAATTATGGCTAAAAAGACCTACTCTTAATCATTAAGGGGAGTACCTAAATCAGCTCACACTTTGACAACAGGCAATAATGCATGGTCTGAGTGGAGAATGGTACCTGTTTTAGCCCATTAGTCTTGCTACAGGTTCCCAAGCTCTGCAGCAGACTTCTAGCTTCCCCTCATCTACCCTTCTGTATAGGCAGAGGTCCTATCTACCTCCAGAAGCTCCTGATCAGTACAATGTAGTATCAGCATTCCCTCCACTACTAAAAAGAAAAATTCATTAGGAAATGGGAGGCTCCCAGACACTTTTGCAAGAAGAGCTATATTAAATGAACCACTTCAATGACATAGGCAAGTTATAATCAGCACTGCTAACCTTCTCTGGAGCCTGAGTTAGATTAACAATACAGTCCCTGAAAACTACTGCTGTGAAGTTCCCTTACACATATTTCTCAAGCAATTGGCACAAAGATGTTCCCAGTCACTAGTCCCCAGCTATCAGATAACACAGCAGCAGCAACCACCTACCCCCAGGCAAACAGGCAGCAAACCTTGCATAGGATTTATATAGCTTGAGAGGGGGAGGGCAGCTCAGCGACTGGGCAGAGGATTCAAGGAGGGGATTGGTTAATTCCAATAATGCATGGATGCATGGTATGGATAAGTAATGCTAAGTGAAGCAAAAGGGTTTTCAAGGCTGAAGCTGAAAGCTGGCTGGTTTGTTCTCTGCTCTGAGCATGTTGGTGTTCTCTTGGCTGTAGGACAGGTGGTGCAGCTCCGAAGGGCTGTGCAAGGATCGGAAGTGCAAGAAAATCTGTCTGTCTCTGCAGCTGGGGCTACTCCTGAGATGGGACTGAGCCTTCCTGTGCCTGTGGCTGGTGTTGCCCTGGGTGAGTTCAGCTTGGGCCAGGCAGCTGCAGGCAGCGTACCTGCTTGCTGAGAAATTCCCAAATTTCGTCTGTTCATGTCAGGTAAAGACAGAAAGAATGATAAATGGAGATCAGATAAAGGGAGGAAAAAATCTCACAAATATTATAACAGTTTCTGGTGACATTTTAAGCTACTTTTTCTGTTGGATCTGCAGACTCTCTGCCCTTTTATGAGCATTCAGCTCTGTTTGGACTATATTCTCAACACTGAGGTTTTGTTTGTTTTCCTTACTGGAAACTAAGGACATGTCAGGTCTTGGTGAAATCATCACTCTTCACTTAAAGGACTGAAGTCCTTTATCCAAGTACAATCAAAGGGCAAGGCACAGACTGCCCTGACCTCTGGTTTCAGAGATCTCCAAGAAACATCAGCATTTCAGGCTGTCTGTATTGTTTATCATATCAGGAACTAACGGAGGCCTAGCAACAATATCTGTTTATCAGTCCACCTGTCAGAAAAAATAAAGCAGTTGTATTAATCACAATCATCCAAAATCTTATCTGAAGCACAATCTTGGACTAAGCAAATCTCCCCAGCACAATGCATGGCCAGTCTTGGCTGGCCTGACGGTAAGAAAGCAGAAAGAAATGAAAACACCGTTAGGTAGGAAGCTTGGGTCATCTCTTGGGATTGGTGATAACAATGTACAGTCCACAGGAATTGCTCAGGAAAAGGAAACAAAGTCTCCTCAATTTAATCACATTGAGGTTTTAGGAAGAAAGCTGCAATGTCCGCATTATCTCCATCACAGCTAATTGCACAGCGTTGCTCATGGGCTTGTACATTTCGGGTAGAACCCACCTATGAGCAACAGTGAGGTGGTCATTTAACATTGGTCAAATCACTGGGTAGTATCTGTAGCCTCCGCTTTTACCACCACTTGTTCCAGTGGGGACAACAGTGTCACAGGGTGCTCCATTTTGGGACACCACAACTGGAAACAGAGCTTAAGAGCAGAATACCAGAGGAAACACAAAGAGGCAGGATTTGGAGGTACCAGGGACTGTGGCTCTAAGCCAGGCTGGAGGTCACCCCATGACACTGTGCAAAGGATGGGCTGACATTTGTCTGAGTGCCAGGTCTCCCCTCAAAGATGGAAATGACTGACAGCACAGTGATGGTTTTTAATGTGCTTACAGTCAATGTTGCAGGAGATGCTACAGCTCATTTCTGTTCAGGCACCTTGTGTGGATGATGAATGTTCTTTAATAGCTGCAATATTTAGTGTTTAATGTAAAATCACTTGCTCCTAATGCTTTGCACTTGCAAGGTTATGAAGCTCGATTTACGCCTGACTGCAGAGTTGACAAATCCACGCTAGTCCCCAGCCCACATAGCTGCATGGCAAAGATGTAAGTGGGGAAAGTCTTTTCCACCTCATTCCACCTTTTATACCTTTCCACTAAGATCTTTCCTCTAAACAGCCCCCAAAACAGCTGGGTTTATATTAGTAATAGACTCCCTACAACTTCCCATAAACATTTTCTCACACGTGCTTCAGCATCAGCTGAAGAAAACGGTCCCATCAAGAAAAATCACCCCGCGCAGCAAAAACCTCTCTGCTTCTGACTTTCCATCCTTACCAGAACCATGTTTTGTGCTTTTCCCATCCAGACCTCAAAGGAGCTGACAGAGGGAAAGGACCATGAAGGGAGGAAGGAGGCACCTGCCTAAATACCAAAATACAGTCTACGTTTGGGAAGACTAAAGAGGGAAGGACCATCAGGGCTCCAGGTGGACAGCCTGGTGCCCCATGCACTGGCCCAGGCTCTGTGCCAGTACGTGGAGCTCTGTAATTGCAACAAGCATGCTGTGATGCAGCTCGCCTCTTGGAACAAGAACAAGTATGATTTCTTGGAGGGATGGCTGCTTAAAATCCAGGGACTAGCGTCAAAAGCACGGCAATCCACTCCCGTTACTGTCATTTATTTTGTGCTGCTGGTGGTTGCCTAGGGGGAAAAATAGGCAGAGATTTGAAAGACAGTGCTAATTTAATTTGCCAGTATGAATAAAGATAAGACTGTAAAGCATGTTAATGAAGCTACAGTATCACATAATTCACATGCAAGGGAAACACTGCCTTTCTCAGATCATGATTGTCTTTTCCACATTCAAAACTGATTAAAACAGGATGAGGGCATTTCATTACACGCTCTCCCATGAAAGGCAATGTTCTTCCAGGGACACTGGGGCACATTTAGAAAACGCTGTCAGAGGAAAGATAGATGCCTATTGTCATGGTCAGTTAAATGTAGAGATTCAAGCGCATTCACCGTAGCAGTGTACTTTACCTGTTCACACCTGCTTATCTTAGTTTTACCCCTCTGTGGGATTCTCTCTCTCTCCCCACCTCCTTCCTTTGTCAATTGACAAAAGAAAACAGCCCAAATTATGTTAAAAAAAGTACTACAAACCCCAGGGAGTGAATTATGCCCCTAGAAGAAGGTGAAAGATTTTCTTCTCAGTTAAGCAAATGAAAATTCTCGGCAGCAGATGAAAGACCTTGCTGGTTCTCTGGAGCACCTGTGAGGGTTCCCAGGCATGAGTTTTCATCAGGTCCTGGCTTTGTAAAGCAGATATGGTTCATTCTGTATCTGTAAAGAGAAGATGACTCTGCTCCTTACAGATACGAAGGCTTGTGCTTCTCGTTGAGATCAGTGGGAAATGGATTCCCAACTCTGTAAGACAATAGCAAGCCAATGTCTTTAACTCAGAAAGAAAAAAGCATATTGTTATTAAAATTAATCACTTATCAAGCCCCCTTAATTTTGATTTAACTGCATGAGAAAGATGGATTTGCTGGTCTAACCAATGGGGTGGAGGAGAATTTAAGGGGATTTTAGAATAGGGAGTAAAAGCACTTTCATTGATATGTAGGAAAGGATCAACAAGACACGTAGGTGCATTGTCCATGCCTTCCTGTCTGGGAAGCCTGGGTGTGTGCCCTGTGGTGTAAGTCAGGCTACTGTGAGGCATGCAGTATGCTGTTTTAAGACCCTTTGCTGCTGTTGTGCAGTATTGCCAGCACGATGACTCAACCCCAGAGGCATGTTACAACATGGGTCACATGCTCTGTGCTTCCTTGGGCACGGAGATGTCTGGTTTGTGCCTCTCTGAGGTGTCCCTTAATTGCCAAAATCACCCCGATTGAAAGTGCTCTTTGGGATAGGAAATTACAGCACAAACACCACATATCTGTGCCCTTTCATTTTAAAAACGCAAAAAAATAGCCTGCTTTCATCATCTGTCTCATCTGATCACAGCAAGCTTTAGGAAAAGCATTGGGAAGAAGTCTTAGCCCCACTGCTCAGCAGCACCATGCTCTGCTGCCACCAGGACACAAGGACACGGTGTGTGGCACAGACTGAGAGCGGGTTTAGAGGAGAGAGAGGCAGAAAGTTACCCATGCTTTAATTTAGCCATCACTGCTATGGACCCCCAAACTCTTTTTTAAAAAAAATGGTTTTAAGGACTGCAGCACAAGGCTCAACCCATCGGTGGCCTCTATGGGACAGAGGTCCGTGAAGTGCTCCAGATGAGCGGGCAAGGAGGTTGGTCATCCCTCTACCCCTGGGACAAGAATCAGGTGCTACATCTATTCCCCTTACAAAAATCTTCTCCTTGGGCCACCGCAGTGAGGTCAGCATGGTTATGGCTGTTTGGTGCCCACCTGGCGTTGTCACCAATGTCACGGTGGCTCCTGTCAGCTGCCTTTTTTCAGGCTGAAGGCAGAGTGTGGCCAACGTGTAGGTATGGGCACAGCCGGGGAGCTACAAGCCCAGCAGCTGCTCAGACCTTGATTAAGGGGTCCAGCACCGATGGAGGGCAGAATTACAGGCTCTTGGCCATTAAAGGCCTCGTGTTTCAGATCAGGCTCCCACAATCCCTGGGCAAGGCTGGGAAAGAGGAGGTGATAAAGCAAAGTGATATTTATTGAGTGTGTCATACATTTATCCCAGCTTTTTTTTCAAGCAGCTTTTGGAAATCTCATCTCTAAGGATTTATTTTTTTCCTCTGCCTCAGCTCCCTTTGCTACCCTCCCTCCTTTTTCTTTCTGCACAGCAGTATCTCTTACGCCTTCCTCCGTCTAGTAAAGGGCTATGAATCCAGGAAATTCATGAACTCCCAGAAAGTTATAGCTCTTAAAAAAGTATTCATTTGCAATGTGAAAAATGGTTTGATGTATATCTAAACCTAGGTGACTTTATGGAGCCATTACAGTGCAGGTTTGAATTGTAACGCTATATATCTGTCTGTAATTACTTGGTCTTAACTGTTGCTCAAACCTTCTGTTTTATACAGAAAAGATACAAGTAACAAAACCACTCTTGCTTTGCCTTGAGTCTTCGGGGATAAACCTGTGCTGGGGAGTCAGGCCAAATGCGAGAGGCATATTGGGGTTAATTGACTGAAATCAAGTAAAATGGGTTCAGTTTCACAGAACAAAGAATTGCACAAAAGAAAGAACTGGCCTTCAGATAATCATAAAGTATTTGAAACAATAAATGTTGTCCGCTCTGTGTTTCTTTTGGTTTCTAAACTTTCATAAGTCCACTTGAATGAAGTCTTCAGGCTTTTTTCTACATCCATACAAGAAAGCTTTGCATTTGCTGGTTTTTTTTCCTTTTAATGAGAGAAGAAATTCTCCTGTAATCACATGCTTTCAGGAGCAAGGGCTTTGTGACATGAGACTTGAAAAGCAATTGTGATTTAGCAGAATGACACAGTCAGCAGCTGGTTTCTCCAAGACTTGCAGCTTTGAGTTTCACATACATTTCTTCCAAATAGGTGCAGGCCTGGCACAGACCATCACCAGAACCAGCTAATGTTTTACGCTTGGTTTTCTCCAGGGTAAAATACCAGTTCCAGAGCAAAGAAAAATACCAGTTCCTTCAGAATTTGGCTGAACCACTGTTTGTTTTCTTTGCCTCCTCTATGCTCTTCCAACAGATTGTTTTTCTTGTAAATGATGACATCTACCTTCACCTAATATAAGATATTAATGCATTGCTCTACTGTGAGGTAGCACACTGGACAGCTGGGGAAACTGAGGCAGTCACTGTGAACATAACAGCAATGCAAAATATACTGCATTTTCCACATGAGCTCATGCCAAGAACTTGTGAATAGCATTTCATCCAGCCTCCTGAAAATGTGGAGGTAATTACAGATCCTCAGCACTTCTGATTCCAGGCCAAATATTTGATAAAATAAAAAATACATCTGTCACTATTTTGGCAGAGTTCTTATTTCCTGGCAGAAAATTTATCTTCAACTTTGACTAAAAATTTTTTTCTTTTCTATTTTTAAAGAAAAAAATGGGTTCTCTCTCCATTGATCTTCGCATCGTCAGAACTCTACCATTTGTTCAAAAAATTAATTTTGGCAGGCATTTTTCCAGAGTCCTTCTCTATTTACCTGCTGTGAGGGGAGTAAAAGGCAATGCTGGCCATGTTTGCACAGTCCTGGCTGGCCATGTTTGCACAGTCCTGGCCAGATCCACCAACCCATGCAGCCCCTGCAGAAGCGATGCCTTTCATCTCTCCTTTCTTCAGGTCAGCAGATGCCTATAGCCACAGGTGAGCTGGGAAAAAAGGCAAGCTCTCAAAAAATGGAGGTGTTTAGTAGACCAGCCATGCTCTGTTAAAGCCAGTTCTTGGTGAATATTTGCTCTTTATGTACCACAAATCTTTTCTTTTGAAGAATCTCATGGAGTTTTAGGTGGCCATGCCCTGACCTCTTCTTCTGCAGCCTGTTCAGCACTATCCTTCCACAACCTTTCCTGCAGGTCTGTCTTGTCCAGTCCTGAACATGGGAAGAGCATTTGCTGCCAACGGTGCTCCCATTCCCGATGCTCCATTTGGACGAGGACTTTAGCCAGCTCTTGTGTCTCTGCTGCTGGAGGAGGCAGCAATTTGGCCTGTTTTGCTGTAACTCCAAGCAAACATTTTCCCTGACTTTTTGCCAGTGTAAAGAAAAGCTTTAGGCTTGAGAAAACAGAGTGCAGCACCAGTTACTTCAAAAGCGTGAGTTTTCTTTTCCTGTTCCTTCCGTTTTGATCATTTAGTCTGTGACACAGTCTGTTTGTCCAAGTCAAAACTCCCTTTGAATCCTGGCCACAAAAAACAACACCAAACTAAATGAGTAGTTCAGCGGAGCGTTCACAGTCTCTGGAAAGAAACTCTACCATAGGAATGAGGATAGTCGTAAAAAACTGCTCCAGCTGATGTTTGCGATGCAGCGTGATGCTCCACAACAGAATAACTACAGCAGGCGGAAGCTTAAAACAAGATAGCTTCAGGATAAGTGACTCAATTCATGCTGTAATGCAAAGAGTCTGAAGCTTCATATTTATAACTAGTGACATGTAAAAAGAGAAAATATATTTATTACTCTTTTTCCAGCTGCTCTCTCAGATTGATGCTGGGACTTATTGGAGAAATCTCTCTTCTCAGCCTCAGCCTTCATCAACCGCCCAATCTCAACCTGTCAGGCCAACATTATCTTTGTTCATTTGCAGAACAATTCTGCAGAGTTATTAAGAAGGAGTCTTGCCGCGTTAATGCTTTTGTGCTTTGAGGCAGTAATCTGAAGTCACTGGAAAGTACAACAGATAGACAAAGCCCTCAGTGCATGAACACAAACAAGAGCTGCAAAGGAGCCAATACTAATTCTTTAGCTCCTTCTTTTTTGTTTAAGATGTACCAATTCTGTTTCTCCAGGAAATAATTTATAAAGCATGTTTCACTGAGAAGGTTCATCAAAAATACCATCTAGCCATTCATCTATCTATTGAGAAACCCAGCTAGTTTACTGTTGTAAAATTAAATTTAGGATAAATGAACCAAAGTTACTTTTGTAGGGAATGAGAAATGCTGGAATGCCACAAACTTCCCTCCCCATCAGTAATGTTTTAGTGCATTTTACAGGCATTTCATCAGACAGTCTCTGTTACAGCAAGACTGATCAGGATGGAATTAGCTCTGAATTGAACATTGCTGGCCCCACGTCTGCCTGGATGGGAGCCAGCCTTCATACAGAGTAAGGGACTGTGTCCTAGCATCAATGTCTAGCTCTTCAATGCTAGGCTAAATCAACTAAACTAGTAACTAAACCAACATCTCTCCCCCCACCTCAGTTGAGATACATGCTGAATCTCTGAATTCATGCACTAATATTAGTAGCTGTTTCTTAGGACAGTTTTTGCCATCGTAGAGTAGCTCTACAGCCCAGCTAGCACATGTTGCAGAAAAAGTGCTCAAGGTCGGATGCTTCAGAGGGGGTGACTGTGACCAGTTCTGCACGATGACATTTGGGTGATCTCCAAGTATGTAGGACCAGTTTCAGGCTGTCTCTGCTAATGGGGCCAATGTGTTCAAAAATGAAAGGAAAAGAGACCTAAACAGGTCATGAACAGCACCCTGCTCCCATCAGGACAACACCCCTGAGCCTCAGCATCTTCCTGTGAAATGCGAAGGATAATACTTCTGTTTTTCCAACTTTCTCCTCTGTTTAGTTGCATGATGAGCTCTGATCTCAAATGAGAGGAAGGAGTGATCATTTCTTGATTTGACATGTCCCCAGACCGGCTGTGAGTTATGCAACTGAGTGTAGGCTGAAGCTGTGCTAAGCAAATTAACGTTTCCAGAGTCTTTGGTCACCCTAAGCAGCTCCCACCACTAAGACTGACTCCAGATCACTGCTGTCCCCAGAGTGGCTCTGATGCCCCTTCCCTCCTCAGCTTTGGATATTTCACTGCAACAGGATAAGGGCCAAGAGTGGGTGGGGGGGGGCTGGACTGTCAAGTCCTCATTAAATTAAACACACAACTGTAATCAATAAAATACAGCAGTCAGATATAGCAGTCAGAGCTGTGCTAGTCTTAGGCACCTGTGAAAAACCCCATCAAAAGCTATTCAGGTCAGCACACAATGGGCTCTGACATCCTGCAGCACTTCCACTTTCACTCAGCTTTAGCGACAGCACTGTGCTTGCTTGGAAATGTTGATTTTTCTTGCAGAGATCGCTGCATCTATCTCAGGATAAGCACTCACTTACGAGACATGTATAGGAAAGCTGTCCCCATATCTCAGTCTTTCTGTAGATTTCACAGCATATAAAAGCCTCTTATTCCTTGTATTCATCACCAAGAACAGAAGCTTTGAATTCTTTGATTCCAGTAAACTACCATTTATTAGACACATTAAACGAAAGACAGTCAAAAGGAGAATGCAGCAGAAAACTCCAGCACTGGAAAGCCTGCTTCTACCTTGCTTTTCTCATCACTAGCACAAACAGCCTTTCAGCACATCAAAGGTAAGCACCGCTATATAATAAGGCACGTTGCAGTCAGTGGAATATGTGTGGATGTAAACGCAGCTAAATAGGAAGATGTGTATTTAGAGATAAGTTACATCTCTGCATTAAAATCCCCACTTATCGCCTCTGATAAGTTACTCATGCGTTTAAAGTCAGGACATGCTGTGTGTGTTTGCCTCTCTTCCCCAAGAGATGCATAGCCTTCGTGATACCGAGTCAAAATTTTCAGTTCTAGTGAAAGTCTGTTACCCGAGCAGTTGTGGCAAGGTTAGCTGGCTCTGGGGGCACTGATCTGAGGAGCTACAACGTCCCATTGGGCTTGAGGTGAAGAGGCAAAATTCACTTAAATTTGGCTGTAAAAACTCACAGCAGCTGCTGGCTGGCACAGTAGAGGTGTATCATACATCACCAGCCGGTTTCTGGAGTCAAAAGGCCTCATCTTGATACTGTCTATCACAGAGATTCACCTGCTGTGAAGACACCCTGAGGTGTGATATCTCATGCTAGGTGAGATGCACCATCCAAGCCCTAGAGTGAACAATGGTGAGAAGAGGGAGGAACTGCAAGGAGGCCTGTGGAGATTGATGCAGAAACCTCAACAACATAGAAAGTGTCGGTTCTCTTGTGCTGGAAGGTGAAAAGCGGATTGGAAGGATGTCTCTTCCCCCAGAGGTAAGAGTAGGGGCATGGGAAGGATGTTACCTCTGCACCCTGCAGAGAACATTCAAGTATCACAGACATCCTTGGAAAAGGCAGTGTTGACCAATTTGCTGTAGTAAAATCACTGACAGGCACAGTGTCCATGAAGTGGTCAGAGGACTAAGAGTTAGTTTGAGGGTCAAGGCACTCCGAGTTGGTTTCGTTGCTTTGAGAGGAGAAAAATCTGAGAAGTTCCTAAGAGCTACCCTTGGAAAACAATGACGATTTAGTGGTCAATTCTGGAACTTAACTCTCTTGATTCTGGAACTTAATTTGCTCACTTCAGGCTTCTAAATTTCAGATCACAGTTATTTCTTTCCATTTTACCCCATTTTATGGGGCAAGGATTTTAAGCACCTAAAATGTAAGAGTGGAACTCATTGTCAGGGTCCCTTGTTAAGAGCAGGGGTGGAGCGCTGCCTCTGGGGCTGTATGGTTAAGGAAAGCTACATTGCCCCAGAAAGGACTAAGGCTTTTGGAGATATTGATTGTACGTTATCAGAGCAAAGAGAGCCCTAAACTGAGCAGGACTGAACAGAGCAAGCCCAGGGAATGCAGTCTGCTCAAGAGCTTCTGCACTTTCTTAGGAAAGCTGTGGCTCTGGATGCATCAGATAGTGCGATAGCTTAGGTGGAGTGGTGATTCCCGTGGTGATTCTCATGATCACACCTTTCTTGCAAGCCCATCCTTCCTGGCTCATTCTCAAGAGGCATCTGACAAAACCCTATCTCCAGAGAGGCATTCTCTAATCCTCCTCAGCCTCGAATGGGCTGTCTTTGATAAGCAACAGATGTGCAATGCCTGTCTCCTAAATGGGCTGCTGTGATAAGAGGACCCAGCCTTCCTCAGATCTGTGACACTGGGGACAGCATGGACTCACCTATCTTGCTTAGGGCTGTTATCTGCTAATTTAGCACATGATAACTCACACCTAAAGGTATCCCTCTGTAAATACAGACCGCTCTGAGCCCCAAGGCTTCAGGACTAATAGGGTTGTGTTTACAGAATAAACTTCCATTTAATATTGTCCATTTGACTCAATGAGAAAGAGTGAGGCAGCAAAGAGGGACCAATAAATGCTGCTGGAGTCCAGTCACAGACACTAAACACAAAGATAAAACTCTAATGATGCCAGGTTACTCTCCAACAGCTTATTTCTCATTACAGATTTAGGGCTTCAAAAGGCCCAAATGACTGATGAGCTAAAGTGCCTTCTTCAAAGGAATCCAAGGGCTGGGTTCCCAAAGTCTTGACACCACAGTTGTCTCAATGATCACATAAGCTAGCAACTGGTGGCATGTGCAACTACTCCTTTGCCATTGATGTTCCTGAACCACCTGAAAAAGGGTGGAAGAGGGGCTTCGAAGTCACTTTGGAAAATGTCTTTTTAAGGAAAATTAGCAACAAAGGAAAATCAGAAAATTAGAAGCTGAAGTGTGGTTTATATTCATGCCATTTCCCTTCTGCGGAAAAGAAGGACATGCTGGCATGGCATCGCACTGACCACCAGCCTACTTGAACTGCTGGCATTCTTAGATGGACCTGTGTTCTCCAACAAAAATTGAGATGTCTTTGAGAGATCTTTGCGACTTCCATGCTACTCCAGGTACTGTTTTTCCTGGTGTCACTGTAGACACGTCCTCTGTCTTGGCAACTTACAGCATGGAAATATGTCAGCCAGCACCTTGCTGGCATTCACCTCCCAGGCAGCTGGGACTGATCTATGCTTCTCCATGCAGGAAATGAGAAAGGGATGCACTCTGCACCTAGTACAGCATGGTCTTCACTCTCCTACGTAGGGATCAGGTCCAGGCTCTATTTCCAAGGCAAATGTCAGTCTAGACATCTGTGGATCCTCCCCCATCTATTTTCACTGACATCTGTCAGGCTGGAAGACATTAGTCATATCATTAGATCAGCATGTCCAGAACCAGTTGAACAAAACAACCAAAAAAACCCCCTTCTTTCCCAATAAAGGTTTCTGACCCGGAGAGTTCTCTGGTAATAAGGCAAGAGCAAAAGCTTCCTGAGCAATTCGGGCTTTGAAGCCGGCTAATAAATCTTTTTGGCTGATCTCTGCTGTGAGCAGTGAAAGCTGTCAGAGGTTCCGAGGCAGGACTCTTTGTGCGTCCCCGTGAAAAGTGCTTCTGAACGGCATACGCTGCTCTTTGCCGCTCAGTGACGGCTGCTCCTTTGAAGGTGAAACCTCGTTTAAATTAGAAGCAGCCCCAGCCGCCACAGTTTCTTTGTTTTGTTTTGTTTGTTTCATCTGCGGAGAGCAGGAAAGGAAGGGCAGCCAGGGCACGCGAGAGCATTGGGATTTTCCCACTCTTTCTCATGAAAGCCCCATCTGTGCAAAGCAGCAACGTTTCGCATTCAAAGGGGCAAAGGCCAAGAAGGTAACAACAACTGTCATTAAAAAATGAAGCATCAGAGAACTCCTTTGTCAAACACTGCCCATCCGTCCAGCTCTCAGAGGCACTAGGTTTCCCTGGAAACTACAGAAATGCCAACAGGCAGTGGGACTGATATATCAGGCACATGTTTGACCATCCCACAGCTTTTGGTGGCCAGTTAGATCTATCAGATGACTGCATTGCAACCTCAAGGGTCATGTTGGCTTGTTGGGGTGTCAGGACATGCCAAGAGCTTTAGGATGCCTCTCTTCTACCAGGACTGCAAGACCAGCTCTCTAGCAATTCTAAGGAGGCTGTGTAAGACACGGACCTGTGCTGGTGAAGAGTGTGAGCACACCACACCTCAGAGAGTGTAGCTCACGTGGATGAACTGCTGCAATGCTGGGCTAAATGCACCTCGAACTGGTGTTGGGGTGGGCTGCTGTACATCAAGGATCAGGAGGGTCCATCCAATGTGCTCTGGAGTGGGAGGCTCCTGTGCTGAGAATCCAGCCTGACACAAGGAGCTTAGGGTTTCTTGTCTGCCACTGATTAACTGTCTGATCATGGTAAAGGTTTCAGGGGTTGCAGCTTTAATCCTGGGGGCTAGACTGAAAAGCATGTAGGAGCTGATTTAGCGACCTGCAGGCCTCTTTGGACAGGCTAAGTTTCCAAACCATCAGCAATTTGGACACTCTGACTCTAAACCACCTCCTGGGAGCACAGAGGTGACCATGCTTTGAAAAGACCCATTGTGCTCAGAAACTCAGCCAAAGCTTGGACCTGCTGCACAGAGAGTCCCTGCCTCAGAAGCTTTTAGCCTGAATGCAGAGAAAGCAAGTGAGGGTAACCAGAGAGACAGTGACCTGCCCCATCCCCATCCCCAAAGAGAGACCAGGGCAGGCTGGTGATGGGAGTCTGGATGCCTCAGACTCCTAAGCCTCATCATCTGCTCGGCATCTTTCTCTTGCAAGGACAGTGATGATATTAATAATTCCCATATTTTTGCTACCATTATTACTATGCTGAATTAACCCCTCTGTCACTTGTATCCATTTAAGGTGCAAAAAATGGGGAGCAGAACCCCTCGCTGCATGTTGAGCTCCTGGGAGGACTGCAGCCACTCTCCCAGTGCAGCATTGCCAGCTGTACAACATAACAGCAGATGCATACCACCCCCCTTCGCCCATCACCGGGCTGAGCGTACGCACATGCCGCACGATGGGAATCTCATCTCGTCTTGACTGAGGCCTCTGGGCACAGCAGTAATGTGAATAATAACAATAACTTTTAGTCAGGGTTTTTAATGGTAAAGCAAGCCTCCCTCCCTCTGCAGAATCCTTTAAATGTTCCCTTGCTCTTTATCTTTTGCTTCCTTTAAACTGTGATTGAATTTAGGCCTAATGAAAATGTGAGTCTGAGAGCATTTACTGGAAGGCGGCTGCTCTTGCTTTTTCATCTCACTCTCTCTCTGCTGGCCTGTCTCATGATCTACCTTTTCTGTGTCCACCCAGTGAAAGCAAACAAACACATTTCTCTAGGGGAAGCGGGTGTATAATCAGGGTTTGAGGAGGTTTGGGTCATTCATCTTCATGTGGACAACGAGGTCATGAAGTGGGCACTGCTCACTTATTTTCCTTCCTCATATCTTTTCTCAACAGCGAATGGCATCTTAATAAAATGGAAGCTTTCCTTTCTGTCTTTTTCAGAGGGAAAAAGAAAGGGTTGTTGGAAAATCAACACCTGAATGCGTTTTGCTTTTTCTGCACCAGGCAATCAGCATTTGGCTCTTTTTGTCCGTGGATAGAAACCAAGACTAAACAGTGCTCAAACCTCTAATTCTGGTTTGGATTGCTACGCCCTTACAGAGCTGGTCAAATATGGGGAAAATATCGACACGATTTTTCACAATGGAGGAAAAATGTCTTCCTTGGCAATCTGTCAGAAAGTCAATGTTATAAAAGCTCCTTCACAACAGTACCAGCAGGTTAACCTGTGTTGGTTGATGGATCTTCTTTTATTGCCCTTTCTGGATCTCTTTGCTTTGATAACATAGGAGAGGAGTGTCAGGATCTTAACAGAGGGCTCAGAGATAGGCAATCCCACCACATGTCCCAGGAATACAACTCATCCCAGCTGGTGTTAACACAGGCAATAGAATCCTTTCCCCTTCTCATGTGGGCAAGACACAGGTTAATAGTTCTTGCAAATGTTGCTCCCTTCAGCACAGGAGACCCGAGCACAGGTCTGGCAGCCTTCCCAAATGGGTCTACCTGGCATCAGCAGGCACATGGTGGCAAGAGTGACTGATGTCCACCACACCCAAACGACTACTAACATCATCCTCTGTGCTGGACTGCGTCATTGAAGAGACCTGCTATTTCACCTCCCTTCTGGAAACATTAAAAGACTGGAGACAGAAGACCCTCTCACAATTGTAAAATAATATAGATGGGCACCTCTATTTTTCATCTAACCTTTTCCTCTTCTGCCCTTTCTTTAATGCACACTAAAAAAAAAAAAAAAAAGGGCTGTGGAAAACTTCTAGACTAGAAGGTCAGATCACATTGAAGTCCCCAAGAAATTTCTTATCATGCTGTTGATCTTGCCCATAGTGGAGCTAAGGAGTTTGGCAACTGGCTTCTGTGGGAGCAGAATGAGGGCATAACCATGGCATGCCTTTTTGGTCTGGGTTTGTACATCACCAAGCACAGGTGGAACACAAGTCCTGATCTGTGTTAGGCTCTCTGGCTCTAATGCCACCATCTCCATTAAATACAGAATAGATGGAGACAAGAAGGAACCAAGGGAATAACCACATCAACAGCTTTGCTGTAGGTGCAAGGACTGAGGTGCTGGAAGGGACGGGAGGTGCAGGAGGGCAGCACTATCCCTTTGGCATGGAGCAAGAGCTAACATTTATAGAGCACAGTCTATTTTGGGAAGAGGAGTGAACTGCTTAGGGATGGACTTGCCAGGGCAAAATTTGGCACTTCTGTCTCTCTTTTTTGTTTGTTTGGTTTGGTTTGGGTAGGGGTTTTTTTTGTTTGTTTTGTTTTGGAAACACCAGGTACATAGGAGGGGGGAGTGAAAAGATTGGAGTTAAAAAGAAGAGTAATGCCAGATCCTGATAAAATAAACTTGACACAAAATTAGAGCACAGGTTATAGGAAGGGGGAGTCCCTTTTTAATAATATGAAAAAGACCTATATTGTGAATTAAAAAGAGCCAGAGCAATTAGAATTTCAGGCTGGCACATAACAGGCTTACAGTAAAATAGGAATGTAACATGCCAGGTCTTTTTATTAAAGACAGATTGTCAAATAGCTTGTGATGGAAACCTGCCTTGTCTGAGAGTGATGAGAGAGGTGCCAGTGAAGTACCTGCTGCTCTGCTGTGAGAGACTGACATTAAAGCAGATGGGAACAGGAATAGTTTGTGGCCCTGCTAGCAAAGAGCTCTGAGAGGTTGTGCTTTTTCCTCCCTTCTGTGTATTCAGTAAATGAAGAAGTTTTTTGAAGGCAGACGTGGAGGCTGAAGTCCCAGCTGGCTCTCTCTTGGTATGCCTGTGAACCAGGGCTCACTTTCCCTGTGTTTTTAAGTGTCACTGAGTTGCAGAGAGGTCGGATATCTTTCCCAGATTCACCAGCTAAGCCCCAGTCTCCTCTGTTCTGTTGGCTCATGGGGCTGGCCCTCGCCAGCCCAACCATGGCATGGAGAAGGGGCAGCGAGGCCAAGGGAGCACTGAGTTTGCTTCATGCACAGCAACTTCCAAGATGCAGTCCCAGCTCCCTCCTTCCCTGTTTGGATCCATCCCCTGAACAGCACTGCCCACCACCCTGTGCAGAGAGCCCCGAAGATCAGTGCGGTTTAGTGGCTTGCTCCTGCAGGTTGATTTCTGATCCTACCTACAGAATAGATGGGCTGTGGGAGATGGACAAACCCTGGCTTCATTAGCATGAAGTTCAGAGCCAAGCCCCGGGGCAACAGGGGAGCTTTGTGCTCCAGCCTTGCTTGCAGGATGCAGGAGCGTGGGAAGGCAAGGAACTGGTGAATATGCTCCCTCGTGGCAGCTCTTGCGTATGCAGCACATCCATCCTTGAGCAGGCTTCGAAGGCAAGAATCTGTAAGGCTGCAAGGTCCCATCCTGCCAGGCAATGTTCAGAGGAAATCTATCTATCCGCCTATCTAATTATATTGATGTAATTAGGCAGCTCCCTCAGCACTAGTGCAGATTTCACTTTTACATAACATCAGCACTTGGCAGGTTTTGCTTAGCCACCTCCAAAAAAACAGTCATTACCACGTTATTTGTGTTGTGGGATTACATGCTCCAGCTGGGATCGGTGTCCTGTTGCACAAGGAGCTCTCTGTACTCCCTGTAAGAGGTGGTCCACGCCCTAAAGTTTAGATGGATAGACACGATTGGCTTCTCAGATTCACCAAGAATCTCTGTATATGGAGCCTGGCACCGGTCTACTAAAATGAAATGCCTCAAACACAATAAAGTCATGACAGAGGCAAAATCTGAACCCTTGGTAGCTGAATTTTGAGCCAGGCTCTGCCAGTGACTCTTTAGCCTTCAAAATAAACTTTCAAAACAAGATATCAGGGTGAGTTGCACTGTGCACACTCCACCCCCAGCACCTCTATGGGCTGGGGCTGAAGCTCCTGTGAGGGCTCTGCAGTTTGTGGTGAGCGGTGCCTGTGGCAACACCCTGCCTCTGTCTGCAGCAACATCTGAGCTCCTCTCAGCCAAGGTGAAATTAAAATAGACAGAAACAATTACTGCAGGAAAAGTGGAGAAGTTAATAGGGGCATTGAGTGTGCTTGTGAGACATTCATAGGTCTGGGGTTTTTTTTTTACCCTTCAGGTCTCAGAAAATAGCTCCAAAGGTAGAAAGATTTTTTAAAAAAGACTTTCGCAAATGTGCACGAAAGAGCTTCGGAATGCACTAATGATCAAATAGGGATTTTGTTCCCCATAGTTTATCTCCTACAATCATAAGAATCCTGTAGGGGAGGAAAAGGAGAATCTGGATGTCTTTATTATAAAACAGATTGGTAGAAAAGCAAAGCTGCCTTGGAGAAAGGAGAAAATTTGATACATCTTTGTCTGATCTAGTAGGAATCCATGCAGAGACATCTAAGGCCCATTGCAAATCTCTTTTTGGCATTACTGGGCATTGGATCAGGCCCACGTGTGGCAGGAACTCTATTATGCCCCAGTGCACACACATGCATTTCAGCTTCAATATGGAGAACCCTGCCTTTTTTATGCAGTGAGTGAATGGGTAGATGAACTGGGACCTAAAGCCTTTTTGTAATCCATCAAACCAGGAATCACCATTACTGATGAACTACTGCATGAACACTTCCACGTTCAGACGTCAGCTTTGGCCAGTAGAGACGAGCTCCTCCAGGCACACCACATCAACATGCCCATACTGATGCATTAGCTGGCCATGAATATTCTCCTGCTCCAGCAGCAGTTGCCCAAAGGGTTGTTCTCCCCTTCACCTTTTCAAATCAGACCCCAGAGCCTAATGCATCCAGCATGACAGCTTTTGCAAAAGCACACACATATACAAAAAGAAAAAAACTTGGGCTTTTTAATTTGCTTCTCACACAAGTCAGAAAGATGGATGGTTAGCTGCCTAGCTGATGGTTTCTAGATATCCCTGTCTTGTTGCTTAATCATACACTATATCAAGCAAACGGTCCACATTCTTAATACGACAGTGGCAATGTCTGACTGATTCTCCCCATTCATAAACCAGATCGTTATCTCTTCCCATCTGCAAACATAAAAACCCATAGTGTTATTACACGACTGATGCCATCATAAAACACTCCCCATGTCCTCTCTGCCTTCCTCGCCCCCGTTCTCATTTTTACATTCCCATCAACTGGACTGAGACCTTCTACCTCTCCCGCCATCCCCTCTGCCCTCTCTCTGGAGGGCTGATACAACAGCCGGTCATCTGCACTTTTCACTTTTATTTTCGATAGTGGTGGTTTATCGCTCTGGCATGTTGGCACTGTGCACCGGCTGGAGGTCAGTGCTGTCCCCTTCCCAGGCCTTGCAATGTGTTTCCTCTTACTGCACCCAGTATGGCTCAGGGATGCTAAAGCATATTTTATTTGGAGCATCTGCTGGAACAGCAATTAATCACTGTCAGGCTATCTGAAAATAACCATTAGTTTTTGTTTTACTCTTTACTACATAAGCAGAAGAGATACATCTCCATTCTAGTTATTAATCCTCTTGCTCACTGGAGGAAGCCAGACTAAACCCGGGAGCAGATGTCTACCAGTTGATCCCAGGAAAGAAAAGGTGGAGTTTAGGTGGAAAGGTGGAGCTTCGCTGGAAATAGGGATTGACTGAGAAAAGAGGGGGGGCTTCGCTGTGAATGTAGAAGGGATTGTGTGTGAGGAGAGGGAGGAATTCTTGTAGCTCTGCAAACAGATGTTAATGTTTAACAGGACACATAAAAGGAACAGCTACAAAGCTTTGAGAAAATTATTTTTCCTTTGTTTGTTAGCTTTGAGCTCTTTAGGCAGTTAATTAAAGGACATTCTTGGAATATATCTTTTTCAAATTTAGGCACACAGCCAAAACAAGTGACCATAAATTTGGCATCCTAGGGCTCTCTCTTAATTTTTCCTCTATGATTTTGGAGTCACACACTGTTTTTTAAGGTCAGAATATTGTTCTCCTAATTTCTAGCACCACAAATTCTCCTTCATGAGAACAAAAAATCTGAGCTCTGTTTTTTTAAGCCCTAGGTTTCACTGCCTAGTAGACAGTGTCTTATAAGTGAGACTTCCAAAAGATTTTGTAAAGTCTAGTTCCTAAGTCACTTAGACACTTTTGAAAATTCCTATGGTATTTAAAATTTAGGCAGCAGAACAGTGGGATATCATCTCAGTAACTGTCTATCAGGTTCAACTCTGTAGGGTTAAAAGAAAAACTACCTTTAATGTCAGCCAATGAGATTTAAAGATAAAGACAGAGAAGATCTGCTGGGAATTGACACACCATAGTCTTCTTCACAGAGCTATAGCCACATTTTGAATACATGCAGCAGGAGAGTGGTAGCAATACAACATTTACATGCAGTACACACACAGTTCCAAGATTTCTACCAGTATGTTTCAAGCTCTCGCTGAGTAAATCCGTGTGTGTATATATGTGTGTGTGTGTGTGCACACGCATATGTACATTAATGGCTCTGTGTTAAGTCCATAACACACACAAAAAAAAATTCATGGATTGATAGTTATAAAAGTATTAATTACATTTATAAGCATGCAAACTGTGTGTGCATACCTAAAGTTTTCATGCCTAATAAAACTGGCTCCATGATTATAAAAAGTGGCTCCATACAAACTATCTATGCTTCTGTGAATACATTTTAGCACATCAAATGAAAAAAATCCCTTTATTATTCATGCTTATCTTAATGCTGCAAAACACAGGCCTGTGTCTTGCACTGTGCTGCAGCTGATTCCCCTGGGCATTACTGCTACTGCCAGGTAATGGAGTTACTCCTCTAACTCCCATGGTCTAAAATAATAAATTCCCAACCTCTGCTGATGATCTGGCATAGAAGATCACAACTTGCACACTGTGAGCATGAAGCTCGTATGCCAGCTGGAGAACTCTGCTATTGCCATTACTGGTTCTTTTCTTCCCCATCAGCTCAGCTTTTCCTTTGCAGTGTGTCTCCCTTGACCACCTACAGGGAGTAAGAAAGGCTCCATGGACCAGGTTGTCTCTCTGCCTCCCCAACCTCTTCCTCAGGTCCCATACATGTGTGGGAGAGATGGCATAGTGCTCTGTAGGACCCAGTGGTGGATGTGGAGGGAGTTTGTGCAGAGCTTTAGGCATTTACTACCATCCATTCCCAAATTGGAAAAACCCCTAATTGCTCAGGTTTTTCCAGCAAGTGTTCCTCAAAAAACTGCAGAATAGGTCCTTAATGAATCATTTAATCTCATTGATCTCTTTAACTGGAATCACTTATTTACTTAAAATTTTAGAATTTGCTGCTGTCCCTCAGGTCATTTTGGTTTTAGAGATGCAGAGTGCTAGGAAGCTAATTATGTAAAACTAGCAATTAATTTCTCACAGGCATGACAAATATTTGACTTAAAAGATGTATGTCTCTTTTGGTGAGCTCCAGCCGATTGCTGTGCTGTTAACTGCAGTGGCATGCATATGCCAGGGAATGAAAGGTTGCCCTGGGATATCAAGGTCTTCCCTTTCTTTTTAAGATACATGTGGTTCCTTTCTGCTCAACCCTTACTGCTTCTGCCTACACCCATGAAAGAAGAGTGCAGGGACATCACATGTTCTCAGGATTTTTAGACTTCAATGACCAAGCTGCTGAGAAAGCTAGGAAAGATAATTAAAGTGAAAATTTCGCACGGGACAGCAATTGCCGGTTTTGCACAGCCCTTGAGATGATGGTTGCTGGGCTGCCCTCTGACTCAGACCCTCACATCCCACTTGCACAAAATCCCTTTGGAATGAGGGGGACAGTGCCAAAGACAACTGAAGTCTGCAGGAGTCCTCCTGTCGATGCCAGCTGCCTGGACCACACCATAATGAATGAGCACAGAGGAGGCAGGTTCCATGACAAGTAAATCGCCGTAACTCCAGACGCTCTCTGGCACTTACACAAGAGGATTAGGTTCTTTGCACCAGATTAAAGTGATGCTTGGAAACAATATCTTTTCAAAATCTGGAAAGCTTGGGGAGAGATGTTTTGTTTGTTTTTCTAGATGTATGTGAAAGACATTTATAATACACGTGACACTACTTCAACCCAGCAGGCCCGTTTCTGATGTCAAACGTTGCATGGTTCACGGTCCCACATGTGCTTCCTGCTCATTTATTTATCTTCTACCTGCAATAAAGATAGTGACTGAGCCATTTTTCCTGTTTGTAGAAAGCTTGATGTTACCATATGGGAAGTTCAAACAGTAATCAAAGCGTGACTGCTGGACTGGTTTTTTCACCACTTTGTATGGGAAGAGACTGGCTGAAATTCCCTGCCCTTTCCCTGTAGAAGGCGTGGTGGCTATGAATCAAAGTCCCTGTGTTTCCATGGCTTACTGACTACCCAGACAGGCATGGTAATGAACTGTTTGGATGTTCTTTGTCCATCTCATTGCAAAGAAAATGTGTTAACTCCATGAAACGTAGTTAAGCCAGCAGTTCTTGGGGTGGCTTAGAGCTCCTGTGCAGCTCAGCAGATGAAAGGTAATGCTTTGACCTGTCATGTCTCAACAGCTTTCAGGGATGTGTCAGCTTGAGTTTATCTAAAGTTCATTTGTTCTCTGTATGAAGTTGAATTTCACCTTTTGTGAATACAAAATGTCCTGGACAAGCTGCATCTTTACTTGCATTGGCTTATCTGAGCCATGTGGTTCACATTGGCACTTTTACCCTCTGCAAAGTCAAAGTTACAGAACTGAAGTGTGAAATGATATTACAGAGAAAGGCAGCATCAAGTCGAAGAGCAGGATTTGTTCAGACTAGAATCTTATTGAAAACACAATTCAAACCTCACTAGAGATTCAGAGATGAAAATAATCCTTTACTTTTATTTTGCCTTTATTTTCAGACTGTCTCTTTTATTTGCAACACTGGACGGGCAGAAATGCCAGTAAAAATGCCATTCCTATTGTATTTAATTGTTCCAGTTGAACATGTGAACAAGAGCCTGAGATGGAGAAGGCCCAAGGCAGCTAAAATGTCAGACTGAGAAGCTTTGAATTTGGGGAGAAAAAAGCACACTACAGTAGATGTTGGTTAAATCAAACACCTGAATTACTGCGTGCATCCTCCCCTTCGCCTGCCTGGCTCAGAAGCTGTCGTGTGCCAGTTCAGTCCTTCTTCTAATGGGGAACTTTTCAGTAGGTTCAGTCAAACCCATAATGTTAGCTAACACATGCCTGCTGATGGAGAATCACCTTGCTTCCTCCTGTATCCTCTCAGCTATTTGCACAAAATAACACTAATTATCTACAACACTGGCTTCCTCAAAATACCTGTTGGAAGATACAATTACCATAATTCCATTGCAAATTTCACTTCCCATAATCACTCTCCATTACAACAAGCTCCATAGTGAAAGCAAAGATTTAACTTATTTAACTCTTTTCAGCCCAGTTTAGAAAGACTTAAGTATGTGCTTTGTTGTAAGAAGTCTGTAGGAGCTGCACCCATGGGCTTGCTGAACTCGTGACTGTTTTGGGTTTGTGTGGTGGGATTTTGGTAGCGGGGGAGGGGGCTGCAGAGGTGGCTCCTTTAAGAAGCTGCTGGAAGCTCCCCCGGCTCCAAGTCGGAGCCGCCTCTGGCCCAGGCTGAGCCCATCAGTGATGGTGGTAGCACCTCTGGGAGAACAGATTGAAGAAGGGGAACCGGCAGGGAGTGGGGGGATTGGAATGTGAGAGGAACCCCTCTGTAGATCCCGAGGTCAGTGAAGAAGGAGGGGTAGGAGGGGCACCTGAGGAGGCTGATGGCCCTGCAGCCCGTGGGGAGAAGGCAGGCTGTCCCCCTGCAGCCCAGGGAGGTCCATGGTGGAGCGGAGGCCCCCCAAGATGGCCGTGACTCCATGGGAAAAACCGCGCTGGAGCAGTGTGTGACTGGAGAGCAGCCCGCGGAAAGGACCCGCGCCAGGGAAGTTTGTGAGGAACTGCAGCCCGCGGAAAGGAACCATGTTGGGGAAGTTGGTGAAGGACTGTCTCCCGTGGGAGGGACCCCACGGTGGAGCAGGGAACGAGTGAGGAATCTTCCCCCTGAGGAAAGGAGCAGCAGAGACGATGTGTGGTGAGCTGACTCAACCCCCATCCCCTGTTCCCCTGCGCCGCTGGGGAGAGGAGGTAGAAAGCATCGGGAGTGGAACTGAGCCGGGAAGGAGGGAGGGGTGGGGGGAAGGTGTTCTAAGGTTGGGTTTTACTTCTCAGTATCCTTGGTTTGATTTGATTGGTAGCAAATGAAACTGATTTTGTTTCTTCCCCAAGTTGAGCCTGTCTTTTGCCCGTGACCATAACTGGTGAGTGATCCCTCCCTGTCCTTGTCTTAACCCACCAGTTTTTCATTATATTTTCTCCTCCCCATTCCACCAGGGGGAGGAGTGAGCAAGCAGCTTCACGTGAGATGCTTTGTTGCTGGCTGGGCTTCTACAAGGAAGGTACTAATCTGTCCTAAAATTTAAGTATCCTTTCCGTTCCTTGTCATGCTTCTCTGAGACAACCATTGAGCTGCTAACAAGGGAATGCCAGGCAGCATTTAATTCAGCTCTGAGCAGATAATCCCACTCAAGATCTACTTGGATATCAGCATGGCATAGCATAACACAGCCCCTGAGACCTGGTGGAAGCAAACCTCTATGAAACCTCTCCAGGATGCTAGCAAACCAAAAAACACTCATCATCAATTCTTTCACCTGCTTGGATGAGGGTGCACCAGGTGCTGTAATTGCTGTAACACACATCTCTGCAATTAGAGCCAGCTACAATACCTCCCGATTCTGAGCGATTAATGCATGTTTGAATCGAAACTGAGGCCTTTGAAAGATGAGGACTGGAATTTTAACAATCTCAGGAATATTCATTCTTGCCACCCTCCAACATGCACCTTTTTATTTTCCATTAAAAAAGGAAAAGTTGCAACTCCTGTGATATGACTGCCTTCTCTGAAAACCCTCCAGCCTGGCCACAATTTCCAAGGGATTGTTGGTCTTGTGGTGGCAGCATGTGAGCACAAGCAGAAGAGATTGAGCTGCTCAACTTCCAGCTTTTGCGTGCCACCACCTCCACAAAGAAAGCCTTTCTTTTTAGACAGTAAAATTTTGCCTATCTTCTCCAGAAATAACCAGAATATACCTTGTCCTACTCCAAGGAACTGAACTGCCACTTTTACCAGCTCATACAGAACTAATATTAGCTTGGCTGCCGGCAGTCCACCTTGAACGCTGGTGGCTCAAAGCAGGGATTTTCTAACAGGAAGTTTTAAATTTTAATCCCACTAGTAACCATAAAATCAACAGAAGCTCACAAAGCTGGTTAAGTTGTATAGATAAATCCTTTCTTCCTTCACATACCTACAAATATATTTTATATGATCTCCATTGGTACTAACAGGGTGAGCAATAGTGGTGAACACAGCTAAAATAATGAGAAAATTGTATATTAGGTTTCTGTCCTGGCAGAGTTTTCTCGGAAACACCAGTCTGGATATTTCAAAAATTTTCAGGCAGGCCTCCAAATCACAAGGGTAATGTGCTTTAAAAAGAATAAGATTTCATAAATACAGATCGATAGTGAGGTGCAGTTTTGTCTTTCCAGTGGGTTCCTTGGCCTTCATGTGCTGCTTGGTCTCACTCCTCAGTCCTGCAAGCCCAAAACATTATCTTCCTTTAAAATAAGGAGCTGAAATCTTTTTTACCCCTGACTCTGGGAGCCAGACCTTCCATAAGAATATTGAGTATTGCCAGCCTCTTCATCAAATAATCAGATTTTTTTTATTTTCTCTATTTTTCAGAGGTTGAGGATTGTACAGTATGTTAATGAACAGCTTTCAAGATCCTTCCCCTTTGCCCTCCTGCCTTCTTTCAGGAGTTTATTTTTAAAAGTACCATCCAGGGCACTGGAATAGCAATAAAGAACAGGTTAAAGCCTCTGATGTTTCATTCCAGGAAAGCTGAAAAGATTAATGCACTTGTCTGCAACTTGAGCCTTTGCTATTCCCAGCTCTCCAGAAACCAAACAGCATGTACAGCAATTTCTTTATTACTTAAATCACATTGCGTGATTGTTACACGGCTTTGGCTGGAAGGCAGCAAAATTGTACTGGCCGCCAAGGTGAAAGGTGACTGAAAGAAGGTCAGCTTGGCAGCTGATGGGAAAATCTTGTTGGCTTTATAGGACAACATTTAATATTTCTGGGTGTTCCTAACTTTAGCTGTGTCTATTTTATGAGATTATTTATGTGTTGAGTATCTTTGTTAATAGTAACCAGACTCTTTAGGATGGCAAGTATGAGTGACAGCCAAAGAAATCACTTTATACAGGATTCCTGCCACAATATTTTGGCAATTTCATTTTAAGTAAGACACTATGATTGTCAGTTCAGTTACAATATGGTTGTTGCTCCCTAGTGGAAAAAAATTCAGAAAACTGAAGGAAATCAAATTCCTGGCTAAGTGATTTTTACAGTAAAACATTCAGGTCTTGCCCTTGCCTCTCATTGCATGTGTACAACATTGCATGATGCTTGAAATGCATAAGGAGATAGCAAACATCTAGGAAACATTTGAGAACCCAGGCATACTCTGAATAAGCATCTGGAAAATATAGGTAATTCATCACTCTTTGCAAGCTGGTAATAGTGTTTTGCCATTTCTGCTCCTTTTCTGCCTAATGCAACACCCAGAACAAAACAAAACATTGCTGATGGAAATGCTTTGGGGATTTTTTATTTTTAAGCCATAAAAAGTTCTCATGGGAATTGAAAGGGAAAATGTAAGACAGTGCCTATGCATAGCTTTCTTGCATGGCATGGGGGTAGGGCAGGAAAAGTGTTAGGAAGAAATGAGGTGGCACTTGCGAGGAATTGTTTGGGATACATTTATTTCTATGGTGGAAAGAGAATTTTTTTAGGGGAAATGTATTTGTTTTGATAAATCTGCTCTTCTTGCAAAAAGCACTTCTAGCAAAACATTACTTTTTGTATCACCAGTCTTTTGGACAAAAGGAACAGGTAAGGCTGGCTCTGGCACCAGGAGTCTTAGACGGATACTTTGGGAGAAAGTGGGTGGGAGAAGTCCAAGTCTTGACTGTTTAATTTAGGGCCCAGAGCTGAACCCTGTATAATACCTCTCCCTGCCTCAGTTCTTCAATACCAAATTTAGATGGCTTCCCTTCTGTTCAAACACATAATGAAAATGTATTCTGAAGCTGTAATTATATCATTGAATGGAATATGTGTTTTCTGGACAACTCTAAGTTGTATGCCACAAACCCAAAGGAGGGTTAGGATTAACTGGGGCAGGTCATTGGAGCATTTTGAAGAGTTACAGGATTAAATTAAGGAAGGGAAAATTCAGGCTGAGTATCAGGAAAATCTTGTTGGCAATAAGCTTATTGTTGCTGTGATTTATATAGCCATTACTGCCTAGAAGCTTACATCAGGGCCTTTCTATAGATCTATAAATTAAAGATTGGGGCCTCACTTTAGAGATACACAATGGATAAGATACCGAGGTTGCTGCTGGATTAGGTGCTGGACAAATGCATTCTTAAAGTCAGAGCTTAGACTGAACAATTTGCAATGCAAGTAAGTCAGACAGAATTTTGGAGCAGGAGGAAGAGCCCAAGCTAAATACAATTGACGACACAGCACATTATGGATAGAGACTGAATTAGAAGTCAGGCCTCTGCTGATCAGTCTGCCGTGGAGCTACTGAACCTCAGTGCCTCCTGCTACCTTGAAGGGGGGTCTGCAGGTATTTGCAGTTTGAGTTTGAGAGACAGGCAGTCCAATTGGTGCAAATCCATATTGGCCTGAGCACATGCTAGGGGTAATCAAACAGGAATTTTTCTTGGTGTCTTGTTGGAGAACTTTCTCACTCCAGGCCATGACCATCCAAACCCTTTGCTCTCTGATGGTCCTTCCAGCTACTTCTGTGGACCTGAAGACTCTTTTGGTAGCATGCTTCATCTTTATTCAATGCCTCCCTGGAGATTTCGCCTTCTTCCCTTCACCACAGATCCGCATATAGGCTGTCAGTGTCCTGTATATGTGTACTTGTCCTTAGGGATTCGGTGTCCAGGTCTCATGGATTGATTGCTGGCTTGATTCATGGCTACTGGACTCAATCCAAGAGCAGGATATCTCTGTCTGTCACCATGTTACATCTCACAAAGGGTAACTATAGGCCTGAGCAGGTTCATGGCTCTCATAAGACAGCGTATCCTCATCCTTGTTCACATGAACACCAACAATGACAAGACGAGCTCTTGTCAAGAGCGACAGAGCCAGCTCAGGGTGGTGGTTGGTCACGTTAGCCCACACTGGTAGGTCAGCTGTGACACCTTGGTGCAACAACGGTCTCTTTACATTTCTTCCAGTGCCAGAGCAAGGTCTGAGAGCAGCCGAAGGATCTCTGCCCCATGCCCTGGAGCACCAGGTAGATGCTCACCACGAGCTCCACGTGGCACATGTTGAGGTGTCTTAACACTGCTGCCAGGCCCCTGCTGACAAAAGTGTAATACTCACTTCATCACCCCACTACCAATTCTTGGACAATTTTAGACATTCATTTCACTAATAAATGTGGTGAAGTTTGGGTTTGCTGATGAACTGTCTGGGATTTAAACTCTGCCACTGCATCACCTTTGATTTGGTATAAAGCAAGGTCACTCCTCATCCTTCAGGTTATTCAGGATTAGAAAATTGAAGCCATTTGAACTGAGATGATATTTCTTAATATAATAATGGCTTCTTTTTATTAGTTCATAGGAGGTGCTTTTTAAAAATTAGAGTAGAAGGAGGATGACTATAGTTTAATCCCAAGATAAATCATATTTCCAAAATGGCTAGCAAAGCTCAGGAGTTGATATGATTAGGAGACTTACAGCTGTGGCAGGGCAAGTTAAAGCGCTCACTAATGATTTTCACTGGATTACAGAGGGATACATGGGACTTCCTATATTTTGTCAGTTCTTTGCATCATTATATGTTGCAGGCGGTTTTCAGTCAGGATTGTTTCTTGAGGTCTCACAATAAAGGCAAATAACGGCATGTACAACCACTTTATCTGATCTTCACATTTCTTTGGAGTTGCAGTTTTTTTAATCTTTCTCCAAATTCTTGAAGTATGGAAGACACCAGCAGGAGAAAACATACTGAACTGGTTAAAATAATTTCAGTTAAAATCCCTCTCTCTCCTACTCTGTGTATATTTAGGCATGAAACAGCTTTTTAACCAAAGTGAGAATTTAGCAGAAAGCTGTTGTTTGGGTTAAAATATCGCCAATTTTGATCACTGAACATTTTGATTCTCTGCATATCCTTCTCATTTTCTTCCTCCCTCTCGTTTGGCTTTAGTCCAGTGGGAAAAGGAGGCAGGGTTTTTGGTTTGGTGGCACTTTTTTTGCTTATTTTAAGTTTGGGGGGGAAAAAAAATTGCAACCGAAAGGTATCCATGTATTTTGAGGTTTTTTGAGATAGAAAACACTTTTTGTCAAACAGCTGTAACACACCAGCTGCTCCTGTCTCTCTTCACTCATCTGAATTCTTTCTACCCTTCTTCTTTCCTCATTAAATTCCCTCTTTGAACTTGCTACTTTCATTGTTCAATGATGAACTTCTGGCTGTTGGAGACATGACCTATTTAGCTTCGTCCTCAGGAGGAGGAGAATGGGCTTCTGTGATGGCTGTCTCCTAGCCCAGACCACAGGCAGTGCCACAAGCCTTGCATTCATTTTCCACCTTTTTTCCAACAAAAGTCCCATTGCTTGAGAATCGGAATCTGTGTTCAGTGTTGTGTAAAACAGGACTTGCCTTTTGTTCTCCCGTAAGCGTTTTGCTGTTAGAGAGCTTTTGGATTGGCAACTCTGATGAATGAAGACAGAGACATTGTCAGAAAATGCCTTATTTTCCTTTTGGAAACGGTCACTATGGCAAAAATGTTCATTGTTTTGGTGAAAAACATAATCTCTTTTTTTTCTAAAGAATCGAAATGCGGAAGGGTGTACCCCTCCCCTGTAAAAAGTGTGAATTCAGAATTAGTTGAATTAGATTTGTTTCATCTAAATAGGCTTCTGTAGAAGGAGGAAACAATCTAATCTCTTTGTCTACCTTTGATGAAACAAACAAAAGTGGCTTAAAATTCATGATAGAACAACTTGTTAACAGCAGGGACAGTAAGACACTGGAACAGGCAGTCCGGGGAAAGTGAAATTTCCATCATCGATGGGCTTTACAGGGAGGTTAAGCAATCCTTTGTTGCAAGTAGTGTATATATACCAGTTACTACCCTGGGATAACGTGTGGACTAAGTCTTAAGCAGCTTTTTGCAGAATACCAATGCTGGGAAAGACCATAAAAAACTGAAAAAATAAATAGAACAACTGAAACCTGGTGGAAATCAAAAGAAATGTTGTATTTTCAGCTGTAATTTTGTCCATTCCTCTCCCATTAAACAAAACCCCAGATATTTCCCAGCAATAATTTTTTACCCTGGTGCCAAGTAAGGTGGATGGGGTAGCACCAGCCCTTGGTTATACTGGGGGAGTGGTGGTGTCCTATTAGACTGACTTTGCACAGGCAGAAACCCCTGCAAAATGGGTCTTAAACTGATCAACTCTGGCTCTACCTCACTGAAGTCAGCAGAGTTATTTCTGCTTACACCAGCTGGGAATACAGTCCCTAAGTCTCTATATTAACATAATCTTCTGCAATGTTGCTGGAAAAGGTTTATTTTGCCTAATAAGAGAGCAAAAGAGAGAGAGAGTGCTACAAAGAGACAGCAACAGGCAGCTTATCCAAGCTGAGGGTGCCTCTGTGGATTAGAGTGCAGGAAAGGAAAAAACATATAATTAAAGTATATGTTAGCTTTTGAGAGCATTTGTAATCAAGTCCTGTCTCTGTAGTGAAGGTAGGCCTTTGTAACAAAGGCTGGTTGGACTCCAGCTCTTGCTTTATTTAAGTTTGTTATGTGCACAGTAGGAAAGCAGATAGGGATGGGTATATGGTGGATCAACACGCAAGGCAAGGCTTTCACTAGCAGCTTGTAATTTTAACTGTCAGCCGAGTTGTTTACCCAGTTAAATAAACGGATCCCAGTCTCACTCCCTCTTATCTCTGGTACACACACATAGTGAAACAAGTTAGAGAGGCCCCTCTAAAAATATTGCTTGCTTACTGCTGGGCACTGGGTCAGGAGCCCTGAATTTGTTCCAGCTGCCTTCATATATTAGATTAGAGCCCTTGTTCTCTCTTCTGCTTGCATCTCCTCTCCGTAGGAGCATGCACACGCTCAGCGTTGGTTGCATGGTTTTGTTTTCCAGGATAGTCCATCTGCTCCTGCCTTGTGTAATCCCACTACAGGAATTCCTGGGTTCGAGCCTTGCTGCTGGCTGCTCTGAGTGACATTTTTCATTTCCCCCTCTTGCTTGCCAAGGCTCAGTGACATCCTGGGGAGGCCTCGCTCTCCCTTTCCAACCTTTTCCTTTGCTATCTGCCCGTCGATCTACACCAAGCACATGCAAATGCTCTCTCTGCCTGATGGAAGAAGCAAGGACACTCTGGGCGAAACCTGGCTTACAAATGATCAAAGAGTCATCCATCCTCCCAAGGTCAAGCAAACCAAAGCTTAAATGCTTTCTTTCTCTTGCACATGTAGAGCAGCATCAGTTCACGCTAGGGAAGATGGCAGCAAAGTCTGTTTCTGCCAGTAGCTACTTGCAGTAAATCAAAGCAAATCAGGCACAGATATCACAGGTTACTAAACTCTTCAGCTGACTTTATTTTAGCTGTGAGGCAGGTGATGTGTCTGACTCTAAAGCATCTTGATTTGAATTTCCTTGTGGGGGAAAATATCAAATCACTCTTGGTGATTCCAGTGGACGTTTTCATCTCCTAAAGGTTTCTTATGGTGGCTCTTAAGAGTTGCTTTTGTTGAAATATGGTGGGAAATAGGCAAAAAAGTCTTTTCCAGCCTTTCCCCTGGACTGCATGCTGTTAAGCAAAATGGGCAGGAAAGCCTTCAGTGTAATGTAGCCTTACGAGCTGAGGATACTGAGGGACCAACACACAGAACAGAAGTCCCTCCACAACAAGCATGCACTAAGCTGGCTGAGTTTGAGGGAAGAGAAGCCATAGCGAGCTGGATCTTGCACTTCAAGCATCACTTTCCAAGTGACCAAAAGAAGTACAGAAGTACGATCCCAGCTTGCAACACAACAGGGGCCTCTCCAGACTCTGGCTTTGCTCAATGACTGAGTTTAATCTGAGCAGTGAAAACTCACAGGGAAGAAGGGAGGGGTTAAGAACCAGGCTGTAATTTATCCTGCAAAACACCCGCAACGCTGAGGCTCGCGGAGAAGGTTCTGGTTCTGGCTGTATGGCATGACAGCAAAGCAGGATGTCTCCGTTCGTGTCGGTGTACTGCAGTGTTTGAATTACTACCCTGATGAGAGGAAGCCTGCACCTGAAGGGAAGATGCTGTGTGAAAAACACGACCTGCCTGGAACAGGGTCATTGAGTTCATAACATCAATATCTAGTCAGCACCCACAGATTGTTTCCAAAGCTCATTATTTCAGAGAACTGCTGTACATGTGAGTGATACTCATTACCTGAGAGGCTTGTTATATTTTCTAGTCGCTGACAAAATGTGGGCATTGCTTGGCTACATTAATTAATGCACGATTACAAACTGAAATGTATCATTTGTATTTAGATATGTATTTTGTTGCTGGAGCTGCAGCCACTGAAATCCATCTTTCAAGAGAAGCCATCAAAGGCCAAGCAGCCTCATCCAACGTGGCAATTAAAAATATTTTTCCCTGTTGGAGCAAAGAACTTAACCTCAATGCTCTAGCAAGACTCCAGGACCAGGTTCGAAACTGCTGCGGCAATACTGCGCTCTACTCAGTTTGCGCTCCATGGCTGTGGTCCTCTGCTCTGCCGGCCCCATTTTACTGGTAAAATGACACCAGCCTCCCCTACGACTTGCAAACAACCTTGTGAGTAATTCCTTATATAAGTGAATCTCTTCTCTGCAACAGCCTGTATAATATATCACATCCTTTATATGAAAAGAATCCAGCCTAAATATTTCACTGTAGGTACCAACAGCAACACTTTAGGGTGCCCTTGGGAGTCATATGGATATCTTGTTGGTAAAGCTGAATTTGTGTGTGGATTATCCAACACTGTCCTACTACTGTGGCCCATATCCTTGCACTCCTGAGCAATAACCACTGGTGAGTGGTGAGGACAAAAACATTTCAGCTAGCAAGCTGAGGTGGGGGGTGTTCAGCCTTTTTGCTGTAACTCTGGCTGCAGTATGAAGGGACCCAACCCAGGCCCCCAGCCACAGAGCCCCAGGGGAGCTGTAACAGGGCAGATGAGCAGCAGAAGGGAAAACAGATAAGAAGAGGTGATGAATTTGCCCAAGGGCACCCACCAACCTGGTAGCAAGGTTGAGTAGAGCAGAAGTGTCCTCTGCCAGAGGGTTGAGTTAGCATCGCTAAAGGTGAGATTTATTGGTTCTGATTTGGTTATCTAAACCCAAGTTGAGCTAGGCTGTCTGTATACGCAATGGAGAGAATCGGGCAGCACAGAGCAATTCGTCTCCTCTTAGGACTGGTACTTTAGGTAGGCCAGATGGTTCACTCAATGCTTCTGGGGGGAATAAAGCTGAAATTTCCTCCCAACACCTTAAATCAGCAGTGTAATCAAAGCTGAATTAAATCCAAAGCTTGACCTGCTGGAATAAACAAGGAATGCAGTTTGAAAAATGTGCCTTGTTTTGAAAACAACATTTTAACTTTTTGGAAATGTCACACAGCTGCGCCTGAAACTCCGCCAGAGCTGAACCGGTGCTTTGGGAAGGGAGGTGAGCAGGTTGGCAAAACCAGCCTCGTGATTTGGGTTTGTGTCACAGTTTTAACTCTGAGTTAGGAATTTTTCAGTAAATGCTTTCAGAAATAGTTAACTTCAAAAGAGCACACTTAATTGGCAGGTTTGGAGAAACAGGAAAGGCTTTTTTTTTTCCTGATGTCTTCTCCAAATTTTTTTTTTTTTTTTTAGTTTTGAACATTTTTGACTGGAAATAGAAGTTTTGGTGTGCACTCAGTGCTTGAATAAAAAAAGAAAAGCTTTTCTAATATTGCTGCTGAATGCAGTACACTGCATTAAATGATTTTACTTTTACTGATGTTCTGTATTTGTGCAGTGCCTGCTGCAATGGAGCACCACCTCAGACAACGATAACAACAACAATGAATTAACAATAATTACAAAAACAGGTCAAAGATTTATTTTCCCTTCAGCTTTCATATAATTATTCTGTTCAGCTTGCCAGAAGTATCTCCTTTTCTATGAGAAATTTCAGCTTCTCATGAAAGCTTTAGGAATTTTTTTGTGTTTGTTTTTTTCTTAAACCTGTCACGATTTAAAAGGAAACTAAAAGAAAAAAAAATCAAATTTCTTTGTTCAAAGACAGTGCATAAACTCCAACTGCGAATTACAAATAGCCCCTGGGAGTGAGGTCTAGTGATTAAAGAAGAGGAATTGAAGTTGGGGTAATCATGTTAAGCCAGTGTGTGTCTTTGAATCCTATAGTGTTTAAAAAGGTATGGAGGCTTATGACTCTGTTACTAGCAGAAGACTCAAGGGCAAACATTTATAAACAGGATTTAGCCACTTCTAATATCAGCTATATCACATTCACCTACTGCTTGTATACAACAAATATATGAATTGACACACTTTTAAATTTACTACTACATCTTTCCTGTTTGAATAGGTAGTCTACGAGATAGCTGCAGGGACTTTTATATAAGGGCAGGGGATCCATCTGTAGTGCTGACCTAGATGGACACATTAAAACATACGTGTTTGCTTCTGTTTACCACAGCAACACCTTATGGGAACAGGAATGTGGGTATCCCATCCCTTTTATGCACTCCATGGGTATAATTCCCCAACCAGATTTATCTGCCCAGGTTGGATCTACCTGGGTTTACCTTAATAAGGTCAACTAGCTAAACATTGGCCATCAGATGAAAGCATCTCCAAAGGGTGATTTCTTCCATCCTCAGGCAGGTGTCCAGCATATGTGGGATGAATGAGCATGCAGAGTTGCCTGTTTGTTTCCTTCAGCTCTGGGGGGAGTCTGAAGTGACCAACTGTTAACACCTAACTTTTAGATAGCTAAAGCTAAATGGCATGAGCTCCACTCTAAGTCTTCAAGAACATGTCAGGATGCGCGGTGGGTAGTCTCAGTAGTCTAGGAGGGTGGCTGAGATACTGACAGTGCTCCAGGACACTGAAGTGGCATTTCTATATAGAAATATTTCCAAGCTTTGATTGATCATTTTTCAATGCTTGATTTTCTCTATGAAAAAAACCTGTATTTTGAGGGGATGGAGAAAAGCTCTTCTATTTCTTCACTCTATGCAGAAAAGGTTCAGATAAGTAAATCTCCTTGGCAGCTGTCCTGTAATCACAGGTTCTGGTTCAGGCAGTAAACCCAGCCTCCTGGCTGTAAGGCTGCTTCTGGGCCTGACTGTGATCTGACAATTTCCTAAGCAGATGCTCCTTCAATTTACAGATCTCTTTCAACAGTCTGTTAAAGCTCCCTTTCACTAGCAGCTGTTTTTTAAACTACAGGGGAAAGGTGCAAGACAAGTAGCTCTTCCTACTGTGCCTCAGGAGCAAGCTGAGGTGGGAGGTCACCTTATCGCCAAGCATGCTGGAACATGGCCTGTCAAGTTGCTCTAGAGGACATGACTTCCCTCGCAAGCACAAAGCCAGCATGCAAATTCTTCCAACTTTGTTCCTTGAGTGTGTGGGGTCCTGGAAACCTCCCTGTCACTCTCCAATCTGTTACGCTATTGCACTGAAGGACAGAAGAGCCCTTCTTGCCAGTGGAGCTCATGGGTGTGAAAAATCCACAAGCCACGTGGCCATACCAGCAGCCTGCTGATGCTGATAGTGGACAGGACCTGCCAAGCAAGCCCGGTGCCACCACAGGTCTGGGGCACAGGCAGGACTCCTGACCCCAAGGCAACTGGACTGCACTGTCTCTTAAAATCATCTTACGGTGCCCCAGTAGGGCATTGCAGGGATTAGTCCATATCTGCATAACTGATCGCATAGTTTCGGAGGAGAAAACATCTGCCACAGAAAAGCAGACACTGTGTAGTTTTGCTCCACGGCTGTGCAGGGAGCTTAGGGCAGAGCCTGCAGTCTGAGTCCCACAGCCCGACCGGGCAATGGCCCATTAACCGTTCCTGTTAATGACATGCTGGTTCTCAGGACCGAAGGGCTCAAAATGCCCGGGAACAGCAAGATGCTCCTTCTCTCCAAGCTCCCCAGCACCACTGCAAACTAAATGGGTTAGTGTGGCTCCCGCCACTCCAGCTGCGCATGCACGATTCTGCAATAAGTTCCTCTGACAGTTTTGTATCGCTGTAACATCTTGCCATGCTGTCGGATACCTCGCCCGGTAAGAGACGTGCGAGCTCCCCGACACTCACGCAGCACTAATTTGATATCTTAACATACGGTTCTGCTGTGCCTCCCGTGGAGAGCAGCAGGGACACCCAGGCTAATGTCTTCATCCCGTCAGGATCCAATGTGTCTTGTAAAGGTGTGAGGAAGGCAGAGCACAGATGAAGGCCAGACAAGATCCCATCTGCCACCCAAATTGGGCAGTAAGAACCGGGGTGCAGCGTTGGACCACCACCAGCCCCCTCCAGGTCTGGATGAGGGCTGTGTCCAGGGCTTGGCCAGAGGGGCACATGTGGGGCACGCTCCAGCTCCTGTCTGGAGGGGAACAAGCTGATCGAGTACGCTCTACTTCATGTTCCTTATTACAAAGCCTCCTGGTAATCAAACCTGAGGAACTAAATGTCACTTCAAGCCCTGCTGTCGCCTCCTCTCCTTCCCCTCTCCTCCTCCTGGACTCATCTATTCTGTCACCTCATGTCTCTATCTTCACCTGAATCCCAAGAAGTGGGCTTTTTTTTTTTGGGAATAGGTCATTTAAAAGGCATGCCAGTTAAAAAAAGAGCCTCTCGTTCTTCCTCCCTCTCAAAAGTTTGAGCCTGAGAATCCTGTCACCCCAAGGGACAGCTAGAACATGGTCCCCCTGAATCGCTATAGTAAGATGGAGGGTTTTGGAGCTCCTGGTTTGACGCGCAAGCTACGACCACACGCATGTGACACTTTATAGCAGCTTCTCATTGCGGCTTGCTGGGCAGGACAGCATCTACATAGGCCTTCAGCCAGCTGCAGGCACCTACCACACCAGCTCAGTTCCTTCTCCTGAGGGCTGTTCAGAGGAGGATGTCAAAGCAAGTGCTCTGAATAACCCTCTGGAGACATCTCTGTCTTCCCCTTGACCACTGAAGCAGCCTGCGGTGGTGAACTCCCCAATTTCACTGTCTCTGTAAAATGCCTGGTGTGCTCTGCATGCCTCAGGGAGCTCCCAGCTATTTGCAGCCACTGCAAACCGGGGACACACTTTCATTTCTATCCCCAGTGACCTGGTTTCCTACTTGGGTTTCATAACAGTTCCTGCCAGACTGGCCAGAGTTAAATCCCAGGAAGCTGCAGAAGTTTTCCTGAAGAATTAGCAAGAAAGGTAAAGCAGACACAGGTAAAACAGCCTCTGATAAAAAGCTTCAAAGGGGCACCAAGAACAATGGCTGGCCTGGTGAGAAGGGGAGGATTTAGGGCCAGCTGCACCTGGACCACAGTGTCCTACCCCTTCCTCACATCAAAGGATATTCCTCCCCCCTGCAGTGAGTAGCCCCAGCAAAAAAGGCAACAGGGGGTAGGAGGCTGGCTGGAGACAGAAACTGCCCATACTACATTGGAGAGAGATCTGACAGAACACGAAGATCTTATTCAAGGGAGAAAAAGCCAACATTGCATGAAAGACAAGCTGTTCCTCGTGGCTCAGGGAGGTGGAACAAACTGGACCTGTCTGAGCTCAGGATAGAGGGGTGAAACTTGGCTGAGGGAAAACACGTGTGGGGTCTTTCTGCTTCCTCTGCATGTTGCAGGGATGAATAAACCCTGCTTTGTTTTAAAGTTGTTTTGCAGGCTTTGCTCTGTGTAACAGCGGGCACAAGCTGCGGCATGCTCGGCCCCCAGGCTGAAGGCTTGTAAGTGGGTACGTGCTGGTGAGCAGAGGGGCTTGCACGCAGCTGTTCATAGGTGCATAGATGGGAGTAGAAAAGGATCCCGTGCTCCCAGGAAGAGCCCTGCTGGGGCAATGTAATCCTATTCTGAGTGGATTATTACACAAGAAGCAGAAAACATCATCCTGGCTCCCCACTTGGTCACTCCAGTGGATGCTGGGAGGACCTGGCCTAGAGCCAGTATGCCTCTTCAGTCCCAGTGCAGAGCAACAAGTGGTCACAGTCTGGGCAAGGGAAGGTTTTCTGGGTTATGTTAAGGACTGTGAAGGGATTTGCTTCCTTGTCTAAGTATGACCAGTCTGTTAGTGTGAGAGGAGTCCCCCAAATATACACCCCAAGAAGTGTGGGAAGGCAGAGGGAGATGGGAAGAAGAGAGAAGGAGTTGGTGCTGGAATGTGTTGGGGCTGGTCATGGATGTTCCTGTTAGGGCCAAAGGAAGGAGGGAACAGGCTGCAGAAAGAGCAGGTGAGACTGCAATAATGCTGCAAGGGTCACGGCTGCTCGGGCACAAGCATACTCTGCCCACTCTCCTGGGGCTCCTGCCCAAGAGGCCACCAGACCTCCCAGCAGGGCACGAGCTCCTCTTGAGTGTTTCTGTGGAAACCAGCCAGTGGCTTTTTTTGTTTCCTCCCCTCAGGCTGGACCTGTCCCAGGGGATACTGCAGCCACAGGAACAGTTTTCTTCTCTGCACTGAGTTGCCCTACCAGCTACTGCAAGAAATGGAGACAAGAGATGATAAAGGAGAAAGAGCTTCATACCCTGCTCCTTCCCTTTGCAAAGCTCTGTCAAGGATAACAACCCTGTATTTAACGTAATTTACAGTAACTGTGTTTTAATAGATGTTGTGGGATCCTTAGCCTTATTATGAAAATCCTCTTATGAGCAGCAGCTCCTTTAATAACCTGGGCTGCAGAAAGTATCTGTCTATTTACATCTATTTGCATGTATTTGCATGCAAGTTGCTAATATAAAAATCTAAAAAGCTCTGATGACTTCACATTTTTAAGCCTGGCCATAATCTGAAGGACTAGGAATTTGATAGCATGATTTTGGTTACACATGCAAGCATTGCCCCCATGCTAGTGAAGAGGCAAGGTTCAGTCCATGAGAGAGCAGGGCTCCTTATCTGCACTGGCCACTGCCCAAAGGATTTGATTTTGGAAGGATCCCTAAGTGGATCATTTGAAACCCCAGCCTTTTGCTCCACAGTCCCCCTGAGCTCTCCACATGAGCTCTTACCCAGTTTCTTAGTGCCAGATGGTAAAATTATGGAAAATGAAGTTGCTACAGTAAGAAGAAAAAGAGTGCTGTCAAAAACTGCAAAGTGCTTCACCTTGGAAATGGCATGATGATACACCCACGTGTGACTAGGTTGATATCTAGGAAAAGGGGAGTATGTTGAGATCCCAAGGATTCATTTACAAACCATACTGAAAGGGAACTTCTTCCCTGCAAAATCCCAGACAAACTGTGGGATAAGATTGCAGCAGGTTTGAAAATGGGATTTCCATTGTTTGGGAAATGTTCCCACCTCCCATTGGAGCTTCTGGTTCAGGAAAAAAGCCTGAATAATAATAATAATAATGAAAAAAACAGTGAAGCAGGAATTGTGAACATTTTCTACGTTGGACGCTGCATGGTGGCTTGTTTCAACACAGCTATGTCATCTGAGTTCAATAATTTCAAAACCTATCATTCTGATGAAGTAAAAATGTTGTTTAGATGATCCTAAACATTGTGATATGAAATCTGAAGTATGAGACAATGTGAATTATAATATAATAAAATTGATCAAAAGAAATGAAGCATAACAATAACATAGAAAAAAATGCAGATTTACAGTCTTGAAACAACAGATTTAGGACACCACTGAAATGAAACGAGACCACTGAAATGAAACAATTCAACTTCCCATAGAAAATGATGTGCAAATTGGCATATTTGCACAATGTTTCAATTCTGCATGAGAAAACTCCAAGTTTTAAGCACAACATAAATAACCAACGCCAAAAGTACGTGCCCAGAAATTCCTGCAAACCCACAGCTTTGCACCTAGAATGAATTTGCCTGAATACAGCAACATGCTGCAGATCTGGGGAGATCTAACCTCCTGCTGCAAGCTGAAAAACCCTTTCCACAACCAGGCCAGCACAAAGCACATACCTGAAATCCACTAAAAAAACCCTCCCGTTACTTGCTCAATATTGCTATAACTCTCTGAAGACTAATGGGGAATATCAGGCAGAATAGAGCATGCAACAGCCCTACCAACATCACTATCTCCACTCTCGTACTACCCCTTCCACCTCAACCACTGCTAATTTAACTCATCAGCAGCTGCATTCAATCTGGAAGAGCCTTGGATCAATCCCTGTTGATGAGCTCATGGCCCAGGCTCATTACACTTTCTTTCACCTCAGTTTTGATCACAAGGAGCACATGAAGTGGAGAGGTTCATGTGAGAAAGGCTCCTCCCTCTGAGATTTATAGTCCTTTTTTTTAGACTGAGGGAGTCTGGACAGTTCAGAGAAGCATCCAGATTTATGAATGCTCATATGAATTAAGTACAGTTTTAAAAACTTGGGGGGATTATCTAGAGATCCAATAATCTTCACCTGGCTCACAGAAAGATCCTCAGTAAAGTTACTCCCTGCACCTGGCTCCTGCCGTGTTTTTCTTGCAGGTGGACACATTGCTAGCAAAGCTCAGCCCCAGGGAAATAAAGCAAATGAAATAAAGACGGTGATGTAAGATGCAATAACCACAAAGCCAGCAAATTTAAAAATTAAATGTAAAAGGATAGCTCTCATAGAGACAATATCTCATGGGCAGCATCACTAATCCCACACATTCAAAAAGTTTGTGTCTACCTTCCAAGCCATCAGAGCTGCTGAAATACCAGGAGAGTCGCAGAGATAAGAAACAGAGGGCTCTCTTTCTCTGCTGTGTCAGATACTGAGCCTACTGCATAGCTGCTCACATTTTCAGGCTTCTCTTTACAAAGGCTGGAAAGGTCCAGTCTTTCTTTAAATAAAAGCGAAGACTCCCTCCATTATAAGTGCTGGCAGTGCTTCACGTAGGTTTTGTGGCTGGACAGCCTTGTGCTCTAGTAGGTGAGCATAGCAGCCAAAAAACTTTTAGGTAATAAATACGCTCTTCCATCAATTGGTGATGATAGGAATTGCCCAGAAGGGCAACTATGGAGTTAAAAAACCAAACCCCCTGTGCCTCCGGATTCAGACAAGCTGTGACAGTCCAGAACGTGCGCTGATCCTGCTAACAGGCCTGATAAATGGAAAGGTGAGGGTATTTGGATCATCGCTGAGAGCTGGCCGGAGGACTCGGATACCTCTTCTGCCTCTGATATCCAGCATTCAGCCCCAGGCCCCGGCCAGTTTTGGTGAGCAGTTGGGCAGTCCCCGGGGCACCATCCCAGCCTCCCCACGTCTCTGCCCACCCTGTCTCTCACAAGCCATCAAGCCGGAATCTGATGAAAGCTGCCATTGCTTTCCTCCCTGATCCTCTTGAGCCAGCCCATCTCAGTTTTGTTTTCGAGTGTCTCACAGAAACAATATTATGTCCCCATCAATTACTGCTATTAGGTTAGTGCCAGCAATCTAGCCCTTGGGGTGGCATCTTTAGTGCTATTAAGAATAAGAAGCAGCATCAGGGTCTCTGCTCATCTTCCCCCCTTGCAAGTGAAAGCCCTTATTGGAGACTTCTTTCAATATTTCATTAATTCTCAGACATATGCTCTGGGAATGTCAAAATGTTAGGATCTTCTGGAATGAAGCGATAAACAGAACTGACATGGAATTAAACACTGAATTACCTAGAGAGCCAATATCGTTTATTTGGTGTACGTTACCATAGCTACAGCCCTTGCAGATGCACCTCCACCCCCTAACTTTACCCAAAGCAAAAAAAAAAAAAACAACAGAAATAAAAATAAAATGTAATAATCTCAGGAAATTTGTGTGTCCTCTCTGTTATTGAATGGATGTGCTTGGCGTGTACGGCTAGCTGATTTAAGCTAATTATTTTTTGTGTTTATATTTATTGGCTGTGATTAGTTATGCAACAAAGACTATGGGACAACAAATCATGTCAGTGCAGCTAATTGGAGATAACACAAGCGGTAGCGAAAGCAGTAATTTTTATATTTTACGCATGAAAAGGAGACCTGATCCTGCTGGTTGTGAATCAATAAAGTGCTGTTAAGGTCTCCACCTGAGGATATGAACCAAGGGCTGAAAACCAGCACACTATATGAGTTACTCCTGATTTTTTGGGGCTCTATCTATAAAGCTACTGAAAACCACAGATTTTAGTGGAGTAAAGCTGGGGCTGGGGTCAGAACTGTGCTGGAATAAGGTGTTGCAGGAAATGAGATATATGGGATTTTGTTCCTTTGGAGCGAAGGCTGGCGTGAGGCCATCAGATCACAAATTTTGGGACCTTTTAGGAATTGAGTATGAATCTTTTCTGCTCATCTCTAGCCCACCAGACTAGAAATGTCTATTTTCACAAACCCTCCAAGGCTCTGCCGTTGGTCTAAACTCCAACAGGAGCCCCAGCTTGAGGCAAGGCACAGTGCACAAAATGTGCCTGGCCATCAAGCCACCTCCTGTCACAGCTCCTGCCCTGCTTCCCTTTCCTTTGAAAAAATCTGGGCAGTCATTTGCATCTGCCTGTGACAGCCCCAGCATCAGTTCATGCTCAGTTCCCTCCACTGTGCCGGCACGTAGCGGCAGTCAAACTCCATCTCTCCAGCGCACGTATGCAGCCCCGGGACCGTGCTGCCAAGACGCTTCACAACCTATTGTGCGTTTATGTGCCTAGACCTGCTCTGAAGAAGGGCAGTGCTACCGTGCTATTCCAGTGAGCAATCAGCCCCTCGGAGCATCTAATGACAAGGTTTGTCAAGGTGCTGACGCACCTACAGATGCAAACAGATGCCTGGTGTTATATCCAGGATGTCTAAAGTGCCCAGGTTGTCTTCTTGCCTACAGCTGGAGCTACAGGTGCTCAAATAGCCCTTGAAATCAGACCCTAAGGCTGAGATTCATCTGGCATCTGGCAGGGGGTTGGTGAGATGTCACCTCCCAGAGGCACCGGGCTCTTTCCTGTGATCCAGGTGTGATCCATGTGTGACGGATCCAACTTCTGCTGACTCTTCATGCTCTGCGGCTGACCCAGGGAGCTCAGATGCACCACACAGTGCTCCCACACATCCTACGAACTGCTTTGCCTTTGAAGAGGCTGGGAGGCATTTCTCCGGCTGGATTCAGTGTCCCCTCTCCTCCCCATGGACACCACCGGCATTTGCACCTTCCCGGTTTCAATGGTGAACAAGAAGCAATCTGGCCCTGCACTGCCCTTTGTTCCCACCAATGCTGTGTTTGTTTGTTTATTTCTGGAGTGCAGACCCTGCTAATTTATGCTAATTGGAATGGCACAGGTACTTTTTTTCCCCCTCCATGTTCCCCTGCATCCTGCTGTGAAATCAAGCTGGCTTTATAATCTCCTACAGCAGTCTGCAGCCTGCTGGAACAACAGGAGCCTTAGCATGCAAAGCATGTTGACGAGTTGCCTTTTTTTCCCCTTTCTTTTTTTTTCCCCTTCCTCATGAGGAAGTTTGCATATTTGGATAGTTTTGAAGGCTCACTGAGCCACGATTACTATTCCCTTTTATTTTTTTATTTAGCAAGAAACCGCCATGTACGAGGCTGCCTGCCCTGCAGCACCATAACAATATGGTTTTCCCTCCCCTTTTGCTGGCTCCCATACACTGTTCTGGGCAAGAAAAAGCAAGAGAACGCATTTGTGCTCCTCTTGCCTCTGTGCTGGGCAATGCTTGTCATTTGGTCTGTGGTGTGGGTCTGAGTTGCAAGCCCGAGGCGTGGGAGTCAGGGGGAGCTTTGCTCCCAGAGGACTAAGGTCTGTCTTCTTCAAGAAAGTGAAAAAGCTCTGCTTGTCCTCCTCTTTTTTTTTTTTTCCTTTAGAGCAGATTTGAAGGGGGAACGCTCCTTCCCCACAGGGATGGCTGTGGATGTGCAGACTGTGGGCTGGGACCCAGGAACTCCTCTCCCAAGAGGCCCCATGGGTGGTGAGAGCACCTGGGGAGGGGGAACCTCTAAGCTCCAGGGACACACCATCCTACTGCTATTTTAAGAAGCTCAGGAAACACAATTCCAAAGAGTTTTGGGGGCTTGGATTACTAAGGGAGTTTTAAAAGACTGGCTTGTATCATGAAAGAATTTGTTTTACCCACCAGACTTAGCAGGGGCTTTTATCTTCTGTAGGGAATTAGCCCAGATGCATGTCACTGTAATGGAGATCAGAACTTGACCACAAATATCTCATTAGCTTGAAAAGTTACCTGTTTATTTCCGTCCAAAGGATATTTTGCTTGGGTGCTTTCATCTTAAAAACACTAACTTCTAGAAAACCAAGCTTTAATGTCATGTGTGATTTTGCTTTCTTTGAGGAGTGGAAAATGCCACACACTGTGGCATATGCACAGGACTGAGTCACAAGGCAAAAAAATAAACAGTTGTCTTTCTTGGTTTGATCTATGTACATCTGTTTCCTGGGAGAGAGGTGAAATGGGATATTTACTTGGGTAAGTATTGTAAGCCAGATGCACTCCACTGTGAAATAAATAAAAAATGATATTAAAATTAACTATGTAAAAGGGATCTGGAGCTGGGCTTTTCATCAGAAACTGGAGTTTTTGTGTATAGCATGCATAACAAGACTATGAATATTCTCATCACTAAAGTTTCCAAATGAAATGTCAGTCCCATCAGAGATAAAAACAAAACTTCTTGTTTTTAATGAGACTGGGATTTCCCTCTGTGCCTGGTGGGGCTGCTCTAGTAATCTTGCTGTTGGCTGTGGTTTTGGGGAAAACCAGACACAGGCAGGTAGCTTGCAGTCTGGGCTGGCACACCAAAATCACAGTATGTCTCATCCCTTCCTTGCTGCCTGGACAGATGGACACTCGCTGTCTGACCAAAGACTTCAGATGCAACCCCAGCACCTCTAGATCATGTCAAAAGACACCCGCTCCATGGGTACGCGACATGGTCCTCAATGAAGTCATGACTTCAGAAGGGACTTGCATGTTGCTACTAAGAGTAAACTGTGATTTGATCACCATCCAAAATAAGGTGTAGGAGGAGAATGGCCTCTATCAGATGCGTATCTGATGCCAGGAGCTCCCTAACCCAGCAGACCACATTCAGTAGCTCAAAGATGAACATTAGAAGAATTAAAGCAGGAAATAAATAGCCATGTTTTAAGAAGATAGGTTAATTTATCATTACAGGGCTTACCGAGGGATGATGCTCGTTCTCTGTCATCTGGTATCTTTAAGTCCAGATGGGATGTCTTGCTAAAACATACATCCTAGTTTAAACCCATGTTGTTGGGCTCAGAAAAGGAATCACTCTGCAACATTGTACGGCAGGAAATCAGACTTGATGGTTGTAATTGTGTTCCTATCTGGCCTTAAAATCTATTGATCTGAGAAAATAATTGCCACAGTTTACTGATTTTCCTGAATGCTTGATGGTAGGTAAGAAACACCTCTGTCTCCTGTGGCCTGAGCTGCTCTGAAAGAATTTCCTCTTTGCATTGAGCAGGAATTAGAAAAAAAAAAAAAAATTGATTCAGCATAACCAAAGAAAAATTTTAAACGGATCTTTGCTTAGTTGTTTGATTTTTTTTTTTTTCTGTATTTGCTCAGTGGAATCTGGCTGTCAGGACTACTCAGCATCATCCCGTGGGTGGGCCTGGGAATGCTGGTATGCAGAGAAACATGGGCACTTTCCGATTTATTTGACTTAATTGCAAGCCATCACATCACTCTTGCTCAACTGACGTGACTAAAATTGTGGACATAAACAAGCTGTGTCCTAATCAAGGTTGAAGAGCAAAAATGGAAAGCTGCTTTTACTTCACATACAAAGAAAGGCTAGAGCATGTAGAACAGAAGAGATTTTTTAATTTTTCCAGGAAAGAGTCCTGATCCTGCAAGGCACTCGGCTCCGTGAGGCACTGCTGTGGGAGCCAATTGTGCCCACACTGTGCTGGAGTTTCTCAACGCTTGGCAAAACGCTCTCAGAACAGAGCGAGCTGGGTGCATTTTCTGAGTGTAAGTGTTACATAAATGGTGCAGAGACCTTGTATGGATCTGTAAGTACAAGGTAAGTGTTCTTTCTATACAACAGCAACCCCTCCTAACACACTGAAATCTGCTCGTTTGCATTTGGCATTTTAAAAGGAGAGCTGTGCTCCTCCTGTGCACCGAGCTTGCTCCTTCCTCTTGCAGAGACCTGCATGTTTTGTCTTCCCAGTTATCACTGTGGAAACTCAAACATGATATTAGTTTAATTAGAGATCAACTCCTTTTATGGAATGCAAATGCCCTATCCGACTAAATCCCCCTTCTGAAGCTGGCAGATGCAAATTAAATCCTGTGCACTGAAGTGTAATTTGGCTTTGAACACTCTTAAAGGCCCTCAGTGATTCAGTGGGTGGAGGGGAATTAGTCTTAAGCTGCATTTGTTGCTTTCTCCTCCCTTAATTTGTTTATATGAATGCTACTGAAGCAATATTGAATGTAGACAAATTGCCAAGTGACACACATGAATGAGAGCCAAGGTTTTACTGTTAGTTTTTGGAGCTGTGAATAACATAGGTCCAGCCTACCTGAAATAATGGTAAATAATGGGCCATCTGCCACTTCACGTCCTGTCATGTTCTCAGTGACAAGCAGGCTCGGAATGGCCGAGTGGTCCCTCCTGCAGTCACGCAAGGGCAGCAGCACTGGCCTAGGGCGTTTCTGAGCACTCCAAGAGCCCCATTCTTCAGTGAAATGCTTTTCTTTGGCTGTTACATCCCCAGCCTGATGGGTGACTTTGGAATCCCCATCCCACCTGGAGAACCCGTGAAGCTCTCCCTACTGATTCACTAAGCTGGTTCCTCCAGATACCATCCTTCTGTGGTGGGCCTCAATGAAAACTGCAATAATTTTGTGTAGGATTACAAAAAGAAGTATAACACCGAGGATCTGCAGGAGACTCTTAGGAGCTCACATAGCACATTGTTTCTCAGCTTCTTCACATTAACAGACAACAGAGACATTTTGCAAAAACAATCTATGACAATCTTCTATTTTTGCCACAGTGGTTTTCACATACAGCCACTGGTTTTCACTAACAGGTACCACTTTGAATGTCCCATTTTATTTTCCTTCACTGCATTTACTTGGAAGTAGATGTCTATGATTTTGCAGGCCAAATACCATAATGTGAGTCTGATCACATTTTATCAGTCTGATCAATCCTTTTACTCCATACATTGCAATTTAAGCAAGAGGTGTTTTAAGCCAGCCCCAACAGATTAATTACAGACTATAGTCAGCATTTTTCTTCATTGCTCTTAGATCAGACAGCGATCTAGCCCAAGTATTTTTGCTTTACTGTAATGTTTCTACAGCTTTTATTTTAGAGTCTCTGTTTCCTCCCATGTTCTTCCTGTCTCTGATGATTTATTCTTGGGTCTGAATTCAAAGTATATGTTCATCTCACCAGCAGGCATATTATCACACCGCACAAATTGCTTATGTCCCACACTCACCAAATGGCTTCCATCCAGTACCTTCAGGGTTTTTTTATAAGGAGTGATTTTAAAGCCTCCCATGTGCTATTTTATAGAAATGAATCAACCAGGAGAATCTGTAGGTAACAGACACTTCAATTCCTGTTCCTGGTTTTCTGCTGAACATTTTAACAACTAAGCAAGTGAGTGCCTTTCAATTACATGCTTGTTGCAGACACTCCCTGCTTATGTTTTATAACAATGATTTTGGATCAAGAGGTTTGCAGCTGAAGGGATAAACATTTAGCCCAGATAAGCAGATTTGTAGAAATTATTGTTATCCAGAGCTGGTTTGATTCATTATGAACCAGCAGTGGACAGCTCTTGAAATCCGACGGGGATAAGTTTATCCCTCCAAAGTGAAATCTGCTAAGGGATGAGTCTGAATTATGTTATATTCATAATAGCATTTCCTTCTGTTATTTCATATGACAAAAATAACCACGTGAGAGAAATTATTTTCTCCACCAGTCTCCCTGACCTCAACAAAGACCTGAAAAACACTTACAGAGAGATTTTTGGGTCCCCCAGCAGTGGAAATGGGGTAGCAAGGATTCGGAACCAAAGTGCAAAGAGATCCTGGACATTTACTTGTGTGGGCTGTAGGGATGGGCAACAGGAAAAGAGCCATATAAATTCGTAGGTGATACTGATCCCAAACCACTGATATTCTCAGTGCAATTTGGTAACAGATGTAACATTTTGCTGCAACTCATGCTTGCACAGAGGCTTCTCTGACCCTAGAGAAGGACTCACCGTATCTTGTTTGAAGACTTCTACCTTTACTATTCTGACCTAGCAGCTTTTCTTGTTTACAGTTCTTTCTCTCTCTGTCTCTCTCAGTCTTTTCCTCTCCGCTCTACCTCCTTTCCTTCCTTCTGTTTTTGAGGCAATTTTTTTTGCCTAGAGGAACATTATTTTGGGAGAGCGGTGAGTATTTGCCTGTCCTACACAGTAAGGTACCCAGCCCCCTGGGCAGAAAGTCACCTAGAAAGACCTCATACATCATGCTGTTCCCATCTTTTAATCTATGAATCAGCTGGGGGAGAAGGCCACTGAAATAAAGCACAGACAAGGGTGGGCAGCAAAGCATGCACTTGTCACAGAATTAGTGCCAGAAATATATGGGCGATCAATCAAAGTTATGGCATGCTCTCCTTGTGGTTAGTTGATATATAATACCCCCCAATCAATAACTAAAGAGATGGGAGAGAAGAAAGGGATTTGATTTAATATTTGCCTAGGCTTTGTAGAAAAGTAAGATTTATTGCAACATTAAAAAAACAAATTTAGCCTCTAGCTTAATAGCCAATTGGTCCCTGTGATATTGCTGGAATCATATTTACTGTGCATCCTAATACAAAGACATTAATATCCGTATACCTGCTCAGCCATGTCATGCTGGATATTAGCCAGTATGAAGCATACATCTGGTCTTGACTTGTGAATAGCTTGCTTAAGGAAACATGTTCTTTATTGCATTTAACATTTTGAATCCGTAAGAGGTTTGCAAACTACCATCGATATTAGCAAGGAGATCTCAGGACCTGATTTGCCTTGGCCCTGTATTACTGGGCCTGTATGTGTCGGACTGAATTTAAGGCAGGGTTGCAAAATGCATCTGGTAGGTCCAGAACTGGCAATAACCACTAGATGTTTCTGCTTGCCCTTTGCTGTTTTATTTGAGACATTAAATTATGAAATCACACAAGACATTTCTTTTTCTCTTGCCTTCCTAAATCCCTTAGATCCAGGCCCCTGCTATTCTGGAGGGCTTCTGGTCTGTGTGATGTGGCTCATGGGGATCTACACAAGCTTCACACTCAGGTCTCTTATCTTGCCACAACTCCTCTCCAGATACTGCGTAGATGCTACGGTAAGAGAAGGCAAATGATCCAGTTCAAAATAAAATTGTCTTCCAAAGGTTAGGCAGAGACATACAGAAGTTTTATATGTTGTGCCTTTTTATGCATGATCAACTAAGGCTGGGAAAAACAAGCATAGCCTTTAGCTTCAGCTACTAATCCCTGTTCTTGGCCAAAAAAATCAATGAAAAACTGTAAATGTTAGTGAATTCAGACCTTAGTTACGGCAAATCCTGACACAGAACATAGTAACAGGTGGTTTGATGCTGATTTCAGACATTAGAGTATTTAGCCAGAAGCATAACTGGCCTCATAGTCATGTTTGCTTTCAGATCAGTGCAAGACTCTACGCCAAGCCTTATCCAAATTCTCAACAGATTGGCTGAATCTGCAGAATTTGACCAGAATGCACAGTTCTGAGCTTTTTGGTGCTTAAAAGTTCTAGCTAGGTCAAAGAAAAGAAAAAGGTGACAACCCTGAGGGTATTGCAACACTCATATTGACAATATCCATCACAATTCCAACAAAAATGTGTGGGGAGAGCAGCACAATGAATTCCCATTTTGCAAGAAAATCAAGAACCACCATCCCCTCAGCCCTCTATCTTCCATGGACATTTCATACTCTAAAAACCCTGGAAGTCTGCCTCAGAGAAAGGAATAGGCTCAAGTATGGAGGAAAATTATCAGCTTTATGACACATGCACTCATTTCACAGAAGTGTTCTCGCAAGATCCAAATATATCCTCCCTCCTTGCACAGGACACAAGAGTGACACATGAATTTTGCCAAAGAGTTGACCTTTTGAACCAGTATGCCTTGCATAATGGGAAGACTAATGTCCTCCAGCTTAAGAATTACTCCATGTGTGACCTGAGCTATGGAGGAAATAATCTAAATAATTCCTGTGATATCTTCTGGCCTTCAACTCCATTGCCCACATTATTCATTGGCCTGAAATTTATGTCATCAATTTGCAGCAAAGTGCAAGGTGAGTGCAGACCATCAAGAATCTCATTTAACAGCTTTTTATACCAAATGTGTAGAAGTACAGGTAGAAATGCAAAAGGCAGAGAGCAATGGCATCTCAGACAAAATCTGCAACTCAGCTGGAATTTCACAGACTATTTACTCTTAGTCCACAGGCAAGAAACAAATATATCCACAACAGGAAAGTTACTGAAGACAGTTCAAGAATAAATATGATGTGTGTCACTATGGGCCACTGATAGATCCTTCACAACAAGAAAAATCAGCCAATTTTTCCTCCCAGCAAATGTCAGGTGTTTTAGGAATGGTATGTTTTGTTGATTATTTCTGTTAAATGAGTCCTACTATAATTATGAAGCCTGCGATCTAGAGTTAATCCCTGGCTCCAATCTCCCTAGTCTTTGAAAAAAATTTGATCTCAATCTTGGCATGAGCCATTGTGTTCAGTCTCCTAAAAATTCAACTCAGGGTAAACAAAGCTCCATAAATGTTCCTGAGGTCGGAAATGAATGCATATTTATTGCAACAATAGCTGTATTACCAGCCATTCACAGCTCCAAGAGCAAAACACAGGAGTTTCTTCGGAAATAAAACCAAACAGATGTCTCCAATGAACACAGTTATCATATCGGCAGAATATTTCTTTCAGTAATCTCCCTAGTAATTAATTTTTCTGTTATCACGAAAGCCATTTCAGAGACTGGGAAGAAAAAACCCTGCTTTTCTCACCGGCCTCCAGGCCGATCCCAGGATCGCAGCCCGTCTCATCCAAAGGCGGCTTCCGAATAGAGAAGTCACTTGAGACACCCCTCCTCTGCCATTCACTGGCAGAGGCCGGCAGCCCCTATTGTCCTCCTGCAGAGAGAGAGATAACAATGCATTTTTTTTCTCCCATAAAAGAGAGTTCAAAAAAGCATTTACCTGTAACAACAAAAGCAAGCGGATAAATAAGAAGAAAGCACACGTGGTGTTTAGGATAACATGCAATTAAAGGATTAAAAATTCATACATTTCGATAGGAAATGGCATTGAAATTGCTGAGCCGTTAATGACTTTGAATGAAAGAGGGACTTATCTCTTCACTCAACCGGAGTGTTCAGAACCAAGATAGACCTTTTATCATTTTTTATTGTTTCATTCATGGCACGCTGGAGATGTGTGCCTGCCAGAGAAGTTTTTTGTTATTCCAATAACTGAAAGAAACTTTTCTAAACCTGCTGCTATTGACTTGGCTGATGGAGCTGCCTGGGGAGGATGAAGCAAGGGGAGGAAGACCACTGCTGCCTTTCTGCAAGAGCTGGATGGAGGTGTGTAAGCACAGTCCACAGCCCAGTCTCATATAGACAGAGCCTGATCTGGAGATGTTTAGTCCTAACAGGATGGTACCAATCCTCCTGTGTCCTAAGTTCATGTGGCTGAGCCCTTCAGTTGCCATAGGGGTTCTACTAGGAGAAAATCCCCTCTTACAACAGGGCCAGCAGTAAACATAAACCCTTTCTGGTCCTCCCAGAAAGGCTCAAGTAAGATTTATGGGATGCAAAGTGCTGCTGAGTGACTGTCACCCTTTCTACATTACTTTTTAAACACATCTGTTATTTTTAGAAAGACAGATAGACAATCAGCTAGCTAGGTGGATAGGCATACTGGAGAAAGAGAAATTCATACCAGCATCTTGCTGTCTATCTCTCTTTAAGAAGCAGTGCTTTAAACATTACTCTTTTCAAAGCCATAAAGACAAGACAACTGATAGTTTTTTTTAAAGTGAGCTGAGAGTCCCATCTGATCACACAAATGGCTAGACTGGAGCTCGAAGAAAAACCTCAGCTATTGGGAGAACTGCAACAGAATTGTAATTGAACAATAGCCAGTTCACAATTTCAGATAAGGCTGAAGTCTGATAGATGCAACACAAGACAATGGCAATGGAGACCTCTATTTTCATCATGTTAGAAAAGTGGCCTGATTTTTCTCATTTCTGGAAGATGATGGGCACCCTTGATTTATAATTTGGCCATTCCATTTGTAGTACTTGATGAATCATTCTTTTATAATTGTGACCAAAAATGGCAAAAAGGATTTTGCTTACAGAATTCAAAGACACAAACCAAACAAAAAAACAAGAAATAATCTAATGAAAGGGATCAATCAGTAATAATTATAGCCTGAAAGATGAAAACTTTGGGAAGCAATGGAGGTGTGAAAGGAGGAAATTGGAAAGAGTTTTCTCAGCTTAACATCTGGTCAGATATAAATTCTCTAATAAGCATCAGATAAATTTGTCTCTTTACAGGGTACGAGAATTATCCACCAGTGGTGTTTGCTGTGGGTTTCCTCAGTGCCCAGCACGCAACGTGCAGAGGGCCATTCCTACAGCTACACTGCTACCTTTTGTCCTGTTTGGAGGGCTTTAAGTGTGATTTTAGTGGGGCTTTTCCCCCTTGTTTTAATCTTGGGCTGTTGGTATGGCTAAATGAGTTCTAGAACTATGTAAATCTGTGTAAATAAGTGTGGTCTTACTGAACAGAAAAGAGTTACAACAGCTCTTTCCAGCAATAGACCCTTCTCTCCAGCTCAGCACTGTGAAGGGCACAACTGAGACCTGGTAGCTCTGACCTCTGCTCCCACCAGAAATGTTCACAAGCTCTTGCTTTATTAAGCTCATCCCACAGAAATGCTTAAAATTTAGGTATGCGCTTAAAATTAGGAGTGCCACTTTGAAATGGGGCCATCATGGTTGTAACTTCTGTGACTGCTGTAATAAAGACCATTTGTCTTTGCTGAATTTTAACATGCAGATGTAGCATGTCTTTGTTATTTCTCCATTTGCAATAGGAAAATACCAAGAGGTGAATTTTTTTAAATTGCTTTTTTATTGGCATTTTCATTTTTTAAATATAAACATCATCTGGTTCACATTACTCAGTCAGCCACACAGGAAATGGTAATAAGTTTTGTTGATATTATTTTTCTCCTAGGGATTAACAAGGATAATATTTATATACATATTAAGAGATTGGTGCATACCCTCAGGCAGTGGCAAAGAGAAGAAGAAATATCAGTACTATCAAAACAAGTTGCAGGTGGCTGGCCGTTATTGCATTTCAGCAGTATGGCAGGACCAAGGGCACAGAGAGGACACCACTTTGGATACTGGCACTGGATTACTCTAAGCTAAATCATCTTGTGCCACTCACCAGAAAGGGGACAATTTTCCAAGAGAGATTCCAACAGAGTTATCTTATCTACTTGATCAGCTATCGTGGGCCTATTCTATGAGAATAAGGGAGAAATTGCCCTCTAAATAAAATACTGGATTTCTTATATCTTAATTCTCTGTTAGTCTGATCTGGTACATGTTTATCATGATGAAAATCAGTGTAGTTGTACTATTTGGGGATCCCAACTCCAACCAAAGGCCCTTTTGCAGGGTATGACCCATACAAGCTGCAGCATACACCCACTCTTCAAGGTGCCACTTTGGCACTTAACTGAACTACCTAAATTAAGAAGAAAGTCAGTCCAGTTGGCTTCTGTAGTCAATAGCAAGATATGGATATCTTTAGACAGTGTCAGACTATTTGAGGACCCAAGCTGGCCTCTGTAGGGCATCTGTCTCTTTTCATTGGCTGAAGAGGGAACATCGGGTGGGATTTATCTCCCTACATGTTAATAATGTGGTATCCAAGCCTGAAATAATTATGCAGATCCTGTCTGCATCTCCTTTCACTACAGAGAGCTCCTACACAAAACATATACTTCCAACCACTTATGATCAGGGAGAAACTTGGTCCAAGAATTGCAACCAAAGAGAGAGTAAAAGGGATGGGGTGAGTAAAGACACGCCTGGGGTATGATGTGCTGGAGTTCACAGAAGGGCAGGAGCCCATCAGGCACTGACCCCATCTCCCGAATCCCTGTCCTGTGGCTGCTCTAGGGAAACATGAGAAGATAACCTTAAAATGATATTCAGATTATAATAACCATAAGATGATATTCAGATTATAACCATACACGTTGACAATATTTTGTTGTTTTGCACACCTATTTGACACCAGCCCTCTAACTATTTTCTGTTGCTCTGTCCTTCCAGTTCCTCCACAAGTGACAGCCTCTTTAATCCACACTAGATCTGTGTGGGATGGAGAGCAGTGAAGGAAAGAAACCTTGTGGCATTAGAGATGGGAGGGAAAAAGGCAAGCTGTGATTGATGCCGGTAATACTGACCACACAAATCATAGAGCTCAATGAAACTCCTATAATCTAAGGGAGAAATAAGAAGTGAAACATTATGCCCATGTCACATATGATGGCTCTTGGAATAAGACACTGTGCAATCAGTTTAGACAGCAGGACACAGAAGAGAGGCCACACACTGAGATTATAAATACTATGGACCCAAAATTGCCCATTCCCAGGTCCAGGCATCTAGAATGACAGCACCAATCTGAAACAGACTGCAGCATCTATCTACTCCAGGACACTCCTCCGAGAATACAGTGAAAGGCAAAGCATGTCTCTCCAATTTAATTGCTTTGAATTTAATTGTTTTCCATTCTTCCTGTACAAAGATTTTGTCTGAGCCAACCTCCTTTCAGGTCAACAGGACATAAACCTTGTGACTGACTTTAATGAGATTTTGTTCATGCTCTGAAGAGTAGAGCCTGCACTGAGTAAAGCTTGAACGCTCCTAATTCCCACTTACTCTTACTGCTTCAAATGTAGGTCTAGCCCCCTGAGAGGACTTGCTGACCCTGCGCTGCTGAGTGGCTTCCTGGCCAGTGAAGTTTTGGACAGAGAAGGGTACAACAGTCCTGGTCCCATCTGTAGTGCCTGGACACCCATGTGCCTCCCAGATGAGGTCCTGCAGGAGGAGAAATGCTTTATTTGTAAATCCCAGTAGACCTAAACTCAATTTTGACTGTGTTTGTCAGCAGCATCTCAAAGCATTTAAGCGGAATATTGTCCCTTCTCCCATACCACGTGCGAAGAGAAGCCTAACACAGAAATACAGCTTGTAGGAGGCAGATATAGGATGGGCTCTTCCTCCTCCAGTGCAGGGGTATGGGCGTGGGAGAGGAGGCGTTGAGATAATCTGGGAAACCTTGTCATGGATCCAGCCTGGGGTGGAGGGAGGCAGACGCCAGGAGAGATCACTGCTCTAAGGCAGGCGAGGAGAGATGCTGCTCAGCAGATGCCCCGGTGCTCAGCAGAGAAGGTGGAGCTGTGCTCTCCCCTGCTCCCTCCTTGCGCCGTGCCACCCTTGTTCTGCCGGGTGCAAGGGGGACATGGACCAGCTCTCAGTGACGGTGCTGCACAGTACCTGTGCAAACGCCCTTGCAGGCAGCAGCCAGAGTGTGCCTGGAAGGAGGATGGAGTAACGGTTGTATTAGGGCCTCGTGGGGCTGCTGCTATATCTGTTAATCAACTTTATGAAAACCTTTGGGGGTCAAAAGAGTAATAAAATAATGGAGGACAAGCCCATGCTGCCCCTTTGCACTTTCCACCTTTCTAGTCATTTTATCTTTCTTTCCCACAAAATCAGCTCGCTTTGGCCTGACCTTGTAATGTGACAGCTCTGTTCAGCCTGGCAAAATTAAGATGATTTGTCCCCCTTCATGTTACTGCATTTGCTTTCACACTGTGCTCCTCCAATCTGTTTGCTTGAAGCTCAGGGCTCCCTAATTGTATTCCAATGGAGACAAACCTCATGATTAAAACTCAAACGTGAGCCTATCGAGGCGTCAGCAGCACAGGTCTCAGGGACCCTGAAATTGCAAACTCAATCTTTCTGATGGATTTAATTCCAGCATCTGTTTTGTCACCCTTGTGTTGGGTGCAACAGCAACCCCTGCCTCGCCTGCCCCTCCTTCTCTCACTGTCCCGGCAATTTCCTCATTGCTTAAAAATATTCAGTGAGGCTACATCAAAGTGAATATTGAGACTTGTATTATTGTTGCCAGGGGTGACATTAGATGAGAATTATATGAAACAATAAGGGCACTGGAGTATAATCCGTTTGACATTTGGAACATGTTCTCAGTGCTCTGTGCTCCTTGAAACATTCACACAACAGAACTGTCTTAATTTTCATCTCAATATTTGTGTGTGTGAGTAGATTCATCTCTCTTTTCATTTCTCTGTCTGGTCATTCTCTGCAAGGCCAACAAAAAGCAAAGCCTGACTTCTGGGGCTGCTGCCCTGTCCAAGTATAATTTTTGCTTCTTTATACCCAGAGGACAAGGGGGTCAGTAAATTGCTATCAGCATAGTGCTGGTCCAGACATCGGGCCAGTGCTCGTTTGTCTTGTGCAAAGCCACCAAGCTCTAACCCTTCCACTGCCGTGTCTGCACATCCTGGGCCAAGGTTTGAATTTTTTGGACATGCTGGGAAGTAAAGTCGAAAAAGCCCACGTGAAGCAGTTTTAGTTCAGAATTGCACCAGAATGGCAGACACAGACAGCGAAGAACTGTTCGTGACAGATCGGTTCCTGCTCTCCTTCCTCTGGCAAACTGCCACACAGGAGCTCACGTTGGGTCCCAGTGCATGAATAGAGCATGTACCTACAAAGTTGACTGCCTGCTAACACGGCCTTGCACGGTTCAGGCGCTGAGCCCACCTGCTGAATGGCTCATTCGGCCAGCTCGGGCACAGTGTGGCACAAACATGGTGCTGTGACTTTTAGCGTCTCTGGAGCACAGTCAAATTTTGCTTCTCCCACCCAAGCCTGTACTACATGAACACATCTACTACACAGCGCGGCTGCAAAGTAAAACCTGAATTTCCAAAGACTTCAGAAAAAGTTTTGAACTTCATGGCCAGAACACATCTAGGAGGAAGTATTTTAGAATATGATTCTTGTTTGCATCCCCATTATCCCAGGAATTTGCAGAGAAGCCTTGTTCCCACTGGGTGATGGTGATGTGAGCACCTAGCCTTGCTCCTTCCTAAAATCCACCTTAATTGTTGCTCTTTCTCCAATATTACATACACAGCCTGACATTTTCAGGAATAAAAGCTTGGCCTCCTTAAAAGCATCATCACTGAGTTCAACTGGTCCTGAACTGCAACTAGTGAGACAGCTCAAATATTCATGTACCCACACAAATACATGAATAGAGGCACCAGCGCACACACAGAAGCTCCTCCTTCACCAACTCAATATCCATATTCCAAGTAATTATCTCAATTACAGATTCAACAGGATCATCTCATTTGCTTGCTAGATTCCCCATGCACAATATCTTTCCACTCAAAGCACCCTCTCGGCCATATGCTCATCCCCTGCCTGATGCACTGGCTTGCAGCTGAACTGTTATTCCTTACGACCACTGAGCAACTTAGCCGTGAAATTACCCCGTAGAGCAGTGGATCACTTTTCATCTGGAAAAATGTGCAATATTGCATCTTAAAGAGATACAATACAGAATATAGAGCATGGGCTGGATTTTCCAGAGTTTTTAAAGCACTTCGGGTTACGTTAATTTTGATGAGAATTGTAGGCTTTTGGTATTTGTCATGTCTGAGAAAGAGAAAAATTTGCGGAAAGTCAAGAGTGGTCAGAGCAGGCAAATTTACATTCCAAGATTACAACAGCAAAGTCTTCAGCACAACTGCATTAAAAATGTGTTTATCCCATATAATATCTATGCTTTACGTTATTTTCACTTTAGAAATCATTCTCTTGCCCTCCGAGCTGCATGTTGTGAATTATGTCCTATGAGAACTGTGCACCTAACCTGGAGATTCAGCCCGGGTTAGTTTCAAGTTTCCCAAAGGTTCATGAACTTGCTTGAGTGTCTGGGCTGATTTATGGGCCTGACGTGAACACAGGTGAGACTCATTGGCCTCTGCTTGAGATTCTGGGCTTGTTCTTGCTCAAATCTCCAAGCGAAGCTTACGGAACATGAACCTTCCTAAAGTGCCAATAAATCAAATGTTTATAAAAATTTTTGCAAAATGAAACAGCAAGCGATCCCTGCACTGATGATGTTTCCATCCTGGAAGACAGCACTGGAAATGATTTTGCTGCAGGTTTCCAGAGATTTGGTTATTTAGGCTGTGTTTTACCTTGCTGCAGATGTTGGTTCTCATGCGGTTTTATCAGCAGGGCTTGGGGAATTGTGCTCCCTGCTTTCCTTCCCTAGGAGCACTGGCTGCTGTGGTCCCTCTGACCAGGTCTGGCCAGCACCCACACAGGCACTAACTTCTGTGTTGCTTCTGACCATGAAGTGGAAGATATATCTGACCAGATTTATGAATGAGTTCCTACACAGGCTAACAAGAAAAGAAAAGCTGCTCAGATGGCAAAAGTATGTTTATATACAGAACACAAAGGTAAAATAAAAAGTCCTTTGGAACAAAAGGATGAACACTTTCTGTTTTGGAAACCACATACAACAACTTGAAATGTTAAATTTTTTCTCCCAGTATGGAGATGTGTTGATGTGGCTCCTTTCCCATGAACAGTCCCAGAATGGCAAATCAGTGCTTCTCCATGGCAGAAGTAAAAAATGTCCTTTTCTGCTCATAACCACTGACTCCACTGGCTTCCCCGACATTGTTTTCCTTACACCTTGGCCCTTTTTATGATGAGTGATGTTAAAAGGTGTTAAGTTCTCATGTTAAGAATATATTGGCAGAAAATATTTGGTGGGATCCATTACACTTCTCTCCACTAAAAAGGATGCTGAAGGTGACTAGCTCCAGCTTCATCACCTAACATCTCAGTCCCTGGGCAACTGCCTGCGTGCTGCCCTCCGCCCAGCTGCAGCCGACAGCCACAGAACAATGAGGGGAAAGATTTTCACATTTAAAAGTGCATGTTGAGCTTTTTACTTGGCATTTATGGAAATGACTCCAGAAGATATGGGGCAGGGCAAAGGTTGGCTTTCTAAAGTGAGATTAGCAGGAGCAGCTCCCAACCCTGCCAGTCCTTACACAAGGTCTTGGTTCTGAAACCTCTGTACTGTCCTTTTAACTAAGTATGAAGATAATTAAATTTTGCAGTGTGGTTACACCTCAGTAAATATTGTCTATAAAAATCAATTGGCATTTACTGTACTTAATGTATAATAACGATTATTATAAATCTAAATTATCCTTATAAATCTAAATTAAATGCCTAGGTTTAAATGCATTTAGGACATTTAATTAATAAAGTGTTACCAAATAACCATTACTAATCTGTTTACTTCAAGCCTGATTTCCATTTCCAAAGGATTTATTTCTCAGCAGTGTGTGTGGGAGGGTAAAAGTGAAAGTATGTGAAAGGGTTTTAAAAAGCTGCTGCAGGTACCAGAAATATTCAGAGACTACCCAGGACATTCCCTCATCTTTTCTCCCATGAAGAAATGGTGATATGATGGAACCAAGACTTTTCAAAGGAAAAGATTCATTTTGACCCATCTGTAATTTTAAGTGTTCAAAAAGCTTTGAAGTCTGAAACATCCCGTTTCTATCTTTTCCTAATTAAAAGCTCTGGTTTTCTGTTTAGGATGATATTTCAATTCAAAATTTAACTTAACTTACAAAGAAAGAAAAACATTAAGGATAAAAAGGTCAAGATCAAAAAGAACTGATCTAAATGAAACCTTCAGATTAGACATAAACACTACATGGATTACCCATTTGTGAAAAACACAGATTTTTACTTTTTTCCCTGAAACTTTTCTTGAAATTGCCCTTCATGGAATTCGAAAGGGCAAAGTGGCTCACCTGAGGTCCATCAAGGAGCCTGCGACAGGCAAGGACTTGAGGCTACCTCCTCCAAGTACAGCTGGGCTCAGCTGTTTTATGTTGAAAAAACCCAAATTCTGGTAAACCTGGAATATGTCATGAGCTAGGGCTGAGTTCATACACTTCAGCTTGCTGGTCCCCTTCCCCCACTTCAAATTCCCTTATCAAAACATTGTGATATTTTATTTTGAAATAGGATTTTATTACTCAACATCTTTCTAGACAATTGAACAACAAAGACTTCACAATCTCCCCCAAATGAAGCAAATGTTTTGTTCAAGCTGGAATGATTTCTTACTCAGTTTCTTTTTGCTAAAAGCTGGAGAAAGCACAATTCGTATCAAGGCTACCCCCAAGTATTTTGCAATAGCCACCAAGTGCAACTGCCCTGCCAGCTCTGCTCCAGAGCACGCAGCTGGACTTTAATCAGTGGATTATTCTTTCCTCCTACCATAATTAAGATCCATAGGCTTAGCTCACATAAAGCCAGAGGGTCAAATTCAGAATAAGTGTAGCACGGTGCAATTCGGTTGAACCAAATACTAGATCTACTCCAGTTATTAATTTAGCTAAAAACACAGAGTTACAAGCAATAAAAAATTATTTCTTCTGCTGCTGGAACTGGCTGAGACTGTTTAGCCATGTAATAGCAACACCTGCCAGCATCTAGGCCTAGAAGCTCTCTGAGCCCAGTCTGTATTGACTTAAATCATTAGTCTTAAACATACTCAGTGCCCTGTGGGATATAAATGGATGACCACAGTCCAGCTGTGTGAGGGGAGGTGTTGGTACCAGGGTGAGCTGTTGGTACGCTCCTTGGTAGGTTGAACAGGTAAGTCGAAGCACCTTAAATTCATTCCTTTGCACAGGGCGTAAAGCAAAGTTCACGTACTAACTAAGCCAGAGTTGGTTATAGTCAGACATTCACTTGCAATTGTTCTAGTGCATTTTAATTAATCATTTGTACAAGTTGGTTTCCCATTCGCAGCGTAGGCAGGGTGACTCATTCCAGGTACTCTCCTGGTGTCTTGCTGTGCAGAGAGCAACTGCTCTCTTGGTGAGAGACAGACACCCTGACAGCCACAGCTGGTTCCCACACCCCTCCAGCACCATCTCAGCCTCCAACCCAGCTCTCCGCAACATACGCCGGGGTGGACTTCAGTTTCCTCTTCAACACTAAGTCTCAAATCGGGCTAGCGTGGCAGCCCTGAGTCCCATGGTTCAGTTTGCAGAGCTGCTGTTGACAGAGATGTAAGTAGAGGGCCGCAGTACGTCCAGCTCCCAAAGGGCATTTTTAGCCACTGTTAAATTCACTGCAGAAGAGTAACACAAAGGAAAACACCTTCTAGGAAGATGAGGTATTTTATAGGCTGTCTATCTCTTTCTGCTTCATTCCGACTGAGTTTGGCAGATGGAAGCAAGCCCAATCCTAAAGAGAGAAAGAGGTTGAGAAAATATTTTGAAAGGGAGCCTGGCATCTCTGCCTTAACAACTGCTCATCTCTTGGAATGACATTTGACTTCATCTGTCTAACTAGTTTGACGGTCTCTCCGTGTTTTTTTTTGATTGGGATAATTTATTTGTTTTCATGCTAAGTTTTATTGCTTATTGATTTTCCAAGTCATTCTGAACCTATGTCAGTTTTTATCTGCTTGAAGTAATAGAAATTGTTCTGCGGAAGATACGCTGTGTAAAATCTTATTGCCAGCCAGACTAAAATCTACAAATACTGTTAATTACCGTGATTACAATCCCTTCAGATGACAAATTCAGACCTACTGTCCCTCCATCGCACCACATAACCCCCACTGTAAAGAATTCATCTGCTCCAGACACCGGATTCAATGAGTGTGTAAATCACACGCCAAGGACAAGAAGTGAGTAGCATCCAAGCTGTCACTTCTAGAAAGTCCAGTGCTTTAAATTCCCCCAGTAGTCCTCTCATGCAGTCTGAGGAAACATGACAAACTGTTCATGCCATAATCCTGCTCGGATTGCTCCAACATGCTTTTTTAATAATTTCCAATTATTACAACCTGATTTGAATCAAAGAAGGAAACTAACAACAAATCTAACCATAGTGAGAAGAATAAGTAAGTCCTTTATGGGCTGCTTACCATAGCTTCATGTCATTTTGTGTTTTTCTAGCATGAGATGTAATGACTGCCAAATGAGAAATTGTTCTTAATAACTGTTTCCCGTAAGCCTGCTCTTGGAGCCCTGCACCTCTGTGCAAGGCAGGCCACGTGGTTTCTTTTGGAGATGCCGGTGTCCACCCGCTCCAGCCTGTCCTCTACAGCAGATGAGGTATGTCTCTCACTTGAACATGAAACCATCCTTACTGCATGATGGGTCTGCTTCCAGCCACAAATTGAAACATGCAATTGTCACTAACCAGAAAGTATGCCCTCCTTCTGCCATTTGCATACCAACAGCCAAATGAAGGGAAAGACCATGTTTTTTCTTTCCACTTCTAGTCCTGGTTATTCACTAAGGTTTAAGGTCCACCTGCTCCTCCAGCTGGGGGGCTCAGCATGACCCCCCCAGCTTCTACCCTACTGCTCTCATTACCTGCACACCGATCTGCTACAGGAGCTCAGACTTAAACTCTCGGTCCAGATGAACCAAAATCACAAAGATCTACTGTCTAATGCTACACTGGCCTATGCTGACTTAGTGGGTGAGTGAGTGATGACAGCAGCAGCTGTGCCAGCAGACCGAATGGACCCTACCCTCCTGCTCAGGGTGTTGATGGGGACAACATCTGTGTAGCGGGGAACAGGGCAGAGATCGAGGGAGGCAGAAGAAGATGTATAGGACGAGTTTTAGGCTGGTTGGCGTCAATCCTCTCAAAGGCGGTAACGGGAGACAGGTTGCAAGGAAGACCCGGTGGTTACTCACTGCTCCATCTCCTCCCTCCTCCCCAGCATGCAGGTTAGAAACCCATTTTACTTCTCACCCAGGCAGGTCCTGTGTTGAGCTGAAAACCCTGCCTGGCACCGAGCATCCTGCCCAGGCTGGGAAGTGCTGAAGCTGCACCATCGTGCATCGCACGGCATGCACGGGGGAGGAGGGGAGCAAAGGGAGGAGGGGAAGCGTTTTTCAATTTAGAAAGAAATAATGCAGCTTAATTGTACCAGCAGCTGGCAGCACTAGGCAGAGTGAGGTGAGGCCTAATTATTGCACTTGGCAGCTGTCTACTCTGCTGAGCATGTTGATGGGAGAAAAGATGCCTTCCAGCAGACAGGTTGGGAGAGGGAAGGGTGAGGGATGCTGTCCTCACACCCGCTGCCACGGTGGCGGAGAATGGAGAAGGGAGGCACATGTTGCTCAAGAGCATCAGGTGGGGCTTCCCTCTACCTCCAAATGGAGGGTGGGAAAGGAGACAGCTCTCCCAGGTGCTCCTGAAGGGAGTGGGGAGAAAAAAGGCATGAAAAGGAACGCATATCTGAGAATGGGGGCCAGTCCAAACCCCGTAAGAAAGGTGAGGAACTGGCGGGGAGGTGACACCTGACAGCCACATCCCCATTTTACGTTTCTGACCTTTCTGCAGCCCTTACACCTGCAGTCAGCTTCTCCTCCCAGCAGCTCATGCTTCCAGCTCCAGAGGTGTCCAGGTTGCCACCGAGCTGCTGAGGGCCCCTGATGGGATACGACTTGGGGACTTACGCTTAGCAAAGACTACTATGTACAGTTTAATGCATGCATTTCTGTCTCCATTTCTGCTTTTACCCTCTTCCAACACTTAGCAGGGGGAAGGGCAAAAGCGATTGGGATGGTTTATATTTCCATAAGAAGAACTGAGCTTAATTTTCATTAGCACTAAGATCCCTTTCCGTCATTTAGGTTATGGAAAAGGTCCTGAAAAGAAGGCGAAAATAATTTACATCTGCTTTACAACTCCTTCACACTGTCAGAGGGATGTAAAAGAGTTTCCACATAACTGCAAAGAAAACCCTTCATTCTCCCATTTCTCAGCTCACCACCATGCAATGATGCTGAAATTGTTGATTAGCTGACATCCAACACGTAAATGTTACAAGTCTTTATTATTTATTTCTTGTGCAGAGAATTACCACTACGTGTTATTTTTATTTTACAGATCCACCTTCTGAAACTACTTAAAAAGCTTTCGATCAAAGATGTACAGTGGTGCTGACAGAACACAGAAGAGTTTTCATGGGGGAAAGCCATCATTAATTATCAGACTGTAAGTAGCACTGATAGTGCAAGCATTTGATTTTGATTTAATGTCTAAATAAGCCTGCTTACAATGGCAAAGTGCTTCTTGTTTAATTGAAAAGCACTAAGTTTTCTACCTCCCCTTCTTGTTTTTCATTCTGGCCATGATCCAGGTGTAGAAATAGAAAGAAACATGAACAGAATGCAAAAAGTCAGTGTGAAAAAGCATCAGAGCTGCAGGAGCCTGCTGAGCCTTCTGCCAACACCACTGCTGAGTTGTCTGGACCATCTTGTCTCCTCAAGACTGCCCATGCCCATCATCTTTTCTGCCATCCCAGCCTGGTGCCTGTCCATCCCCCCTCTTTTTCTGTATCTCCCCTTCCATCACACTTTCTGAAATCATGTCACCATAGGTTTCCCCCATCCTCCCTCAAACGTGGATTTTCATCTTGAAAAGGTCTTCACTCAAAGGCAACTAAGTTGCTGTACAAGAAAACAGAGACATTGCCTTGCCAGAAGGAGAGGAGAGACTTTGGAGAGCCTCACCTCGCTGGCACACCCTGTGTCTGCATGGGTGCACCATGGTTTTGCAGCCCAACAGACAGCAATAGCTGATATTTTTAGTGCTGCCAGACACTCGATACCTGCCAAGGTCACTGTGTGACAAAAGCAATGATGAGCCGGCATGGCAGCGTGTACCAACCCCGTCACTTCCCAGCAATCGGTTTTAACAGGCGTGCAGCCGCTTGCCAAGGAGAGACATGAATCACGAAGGAACGACAGTAGGGGCTGCACGGACTGCTGCCTCTGCCCTTTGTTCTCTGCTCGATGTGTTGTCGTGTCAGGTCCCCGGAGATGCTGCCCAAAGAGCGGCAGAAGCTGCTGAACAGTTTGTGCTGACGAGGTCTGGGATCTGTGGGGATGTCGGAGCAATAGCTGCCGTCTCTGTTTGGGACCAAGCGTGAGCCCGTCAGTCATTTCACTGATAGGNGGGGGGGGGGAAATGGAAAGCTTGGCTCGTTTTGCCCTAAGCCTTGTGTGATGAATGCTACAGAGGTAAAGAGTGCAATTGTTATAACTGGGAGAGAAAACCATTTTCCTCCTTTTTTTCCACCAGCCCACATGGTTAAAATAGGTACAAAGGAGGGGAGTTTATGTCCTCTGCCTGCGGATGGCAGGCCCCACTGTCCAGGTCCGAGCCACGTGCTCTAGCCACCAGGCTAGACTGTTTTGAACAGTAAGCTTGTTGTAGTCAATTATTTATCTCATTCCCTTCATGGACAAATCTCCTCCTGGACTGTCACTTTGCCTGTTTAGGCAGATAAAAATCTGTCTGCAACTTTAGAGCCAGCCCGGATAATGCCAGGTAGCTCAAGGTGGGAGTTACACCCATGTCCATGCTCAGACACTGCAAAAGGCAACCTCCAAATGGAAGTGACAGTTTCATGGGAAAGAGTGAACTGGCATGACAGCTCTTCTCCACTGCCCAAACGGCACGCTCAAATGATTTTCCACTTCAGTTGCCTTCTACAAGTGTTACTGAACTAACTCTTACGATAGGTCTCTGAAGCAAGGGTGCTGTGCACAGGGAGAAGGTGAAGCCAAAGCTTGGCTGAGCTTCCAGGAGGAGCCTCCACCAGAGCAGGTCTCCCAGGCAGCAGAGCCACACGCATCTCCCTCTGCTTGGAGGCTGATGTGTGTGTGCTGGTGTGTGCTTGCACATGTGTGGCTTTGTCCACATGGAAAAGTCTCCATGGCTCAAAGAGTTGCCAATAGTTAGTGCACTGCTACTTGAAACAGCAAAGAATAGAAGAAAAATACATTTCTTCCATTTTAAAATGAAATTAGTAGGTAAGAAAGGTAAACTGAGGCACAGATTCATCACATTAAGATCTTAAAGCCTGAAGTGAGTGTCAGACCATGAAAGCTGAAATCGAGTGGCACATACCAGACAGTTCCATCTAGCTGCAGACTAATGTCTTTGCTAAATGACTTTAAACCTAATGACATGTGACATGCAAAGATCAGGCTGTTCAGTATTGCAGGGAAGATAGCGATAATGATCGTTTATGAAAAACAAACCTCAGAAGGACCCACTGCCGCCCAGTGCAAATATGCCTTTGGATGGGAAAGAATGCAACAGCAGAGTGAATTTGCAACCTTGTCAACATATAAACGTTGGACTGGCTGTTTAGGAAGAGATAATAGTACTGAAAACAAGATTTAGACATCGAAAAAGCTTTCATTTCAAGATGAAACTACAGATGCGTATCTCAGCTCTCATTTTCCTCTTAGTGTATGATTGTGGATATCTGACATGCAACAAAGTTCCCAACTTCTGCAGGCCCTGGAAAGCAAACTGCTTAATAAAAGAGCGTTAGTTTGACTTGCTAGCTTAACAAACCCTGAGTTTTGACAATGACTGCCTAACTCCTTCCTCTAAAGCCATCTGGATGGCAAGGTGGAAATGTTCAGGCCAAGAATTAGAAATGCAGCCAAAAGCCTCTGCAGCGATAGATATACAAGAGCTGGGGAGAGTGCGACTGCTTACCTGAACGGACACCATCCTGGCAGATTCTTCTACCTAAACCAAAAAGGAAACAAGTGGGTCTTTCCAAACACAGGTGAGGTGTTGAGATGGACCTGAGTAGCCAAGAATGGAAGAACCCTTTTGGCAGCTTACAGAATACATACCCCAAAATCAGAGAGACTCACAGGCAAAAGCAGGACTTGAAGGGCAGAGCCTTGGGTTCCCTGCTGCTCACCTCCATGGGATGGGTTTGCTCTGCCAACGAGCTGAGCATTGCAGCAAGTTGAGGAGAGCAGCTGCTAACACTGCTCTGAAAAGCAGCTTTGGAAGCCTGAGCTGATGCTGACTCCTGCAATCCTGCTTGCTCATCTCTCTGTCACTGGATATCTATTGATTGGGGTGGGGAGCTGTAACCATCTGCCATAAACCCCTTTTTCTCCTAGCAATAGAAAACAGACATCCATCATGACAACACCGCAACTCCTGCAAGAACAGAAACGAACTGGGCTGGGTGGCAGTGGTAGTTCCACAGGCCAGACTGGATGGGGAGTGGAGCAGAGCAAGCCAAGCAGCAGCAGCACATGCAAACCTGGGAGGAGGCTCCCAAGTGCGGCTCCGCCCCAGGGTACCCAACGCATTGCTCTGCACAAGAAAATTAGCAAGGAGTGGGGCAAGCACATAGAAAAAGAAGCTGGGAGACAGACAGCAAACGGCAACCGCAGCAGAACTAGTGGCTGGTGTTACATCTCCCTTATGCTGGTTAATTCAGTAACTGTAAACCTATTAAAGTAAGACTTAATTAACAAGGAGGGTAATTGAAAGCTGAATCAGACCTTCCTGCTCTGACACTGCAACGTGAGAGACGGCATTGGCACTGGATGCATATGTGATGGTAGTAAGTGTGATGCAGGAGGGACCATTTTCTCCCCCATACTCTGGAGTGCTGGGGAGAGAGAAGGTTTGCAAAGCTTCCCTCCCCTTCTTGGAGCTGTTCTTCCACTGCAAGGGCGCAGGATTTGTCCTTCAGCATGGGAGAAAGCAAAGACCTGTTTGAATAATTGGTTTCAAGGCTCTTGGTAATGCTGCATAATTTAAAATAGGAAATAAAACATTGTGTTTAACCTTTTTTTTAAACTTTTTCTTTGGAAAATTGGAGGAAAAAGAAGTAATTGCAGACCCAAGGGAAAGTTTTACTTCCAGCTTGAGCATTTTCAAAAGTGATCATAAAAATAATAGTGAATTCTAAGCAAGACTGCTTCAACTGGAAAATGTAAAAGTTTCATTTTAGCACTTTCCGAGGGGACACATCTAACTCTTCCCAAGCACAGCCAGCAAGTGCAAGCTACTTAGCAGAAGAGAGATAAGTTTGCTAAAGATTTCAATCAGGCACTCTGTGTTTTGGAGTGAAAAAAAGGTTTTACTCCATGGAATCATCGCAGAACTGCCTGTCATCTCCCTTAACATGCACAGCTGCTGTAGATGTGCCCATGGTATAGGACTCTACCTCCACCACATGTCAAGAGACACTTCTGATCTACTTATGAGTGGAGATCAAGCTTACCTTTTCCAGCTACACTCTAAGCTGCCACCAAGCCCATTTCCCTGTGGGACAGGAGGTAATTTTGTGCTCAGCTATAAAGGGGAGGACTTAGGCAGAGAGAGGAAACAGGCAGCTTTTCTGGGGCTTCTTCCTCCTCCTTAATGTAATGTAAAACACAGCGCCATTATTTTCATTTAATAAAGTGGAACAAACTTAAGATGCTTAAACGTTGATTAAAGGCTTTGATCTCTGAAAGAGCGATTAGTGTCCTTCTGTCAAGGAAAGTCACTTTGAGAAATGTATATGCTGATTCCGCATAATCCCCCCATTAATTCTGTGTCAGATATTGTGTTTACTGGAAGCGCACGACAAGCCTTTTCTTCTTCCTTTTTGTCCCCTCCTGAACTGTTCTTGACCCAGCATTTTTGTGCAGCTTGTCCCAGCCCTGCTGTTCCTCCCCTTCCCCTTGCCCTCTTGTATAGAGGTGGGGAGGGAAGGAGGTGACAATCAAAAACCCTGCCTGTGAGACGCAGAGAGCTGAGCTCACAAACCTGTAACAGCCCAGGGGCTGCAATAGCTCCTCTGCAGCCTCTTAAAAACTTGGACTCTCTTATGGCTCTGAAGGGGAAAGGGAGACCTAGCAGAAAGCACTTAGGTTCAGGTCTGGGGTTTCTGCCTGACTCTGATGAAAAGCCCGTAGACTGTGCCTCCGTATCCCCACCTGTGAAGCAAATGTGGTGCTGCTTCTCCACAGCGCAATCCGCAATCTATGGATCGGCTGTGCTGTGCAAGAGACAACACAATCATCCCACACGTGCGCAGCTGGGATGTGAACACGTATACCACTGTCCCCGCAACATGCAACATCAAACAAATGGCGGGGAAGGAAAAACAAAACCAGTGAGTGGTTACACCACCCTTTTCTTTGTTCCCATTAGGACTCGCACTGTATCCAAGACAACTCTGCGAACTACTCTTGCTCCAAGACAAGGTTTCCGCTTTGCAGAAAGCTCCAGTTCATTCTGGCACCAGCATGTCTCTGCACAGGATTTGGTGGGCTTTCAGACCTGCCCAGGGGAGAAGCCACCAGCTGAGCTCCTGAGCTGCTGGCTTGTTAAGGAATGAACTGAAATGCACCATGAAATGGCTGTGAGCAAACAGCACAACTGCAAAAGTTGGCAAGCAGACTCAGCACCAGCAGTTCCCTTTGGATTTACTTTTTGGGGCGGTGGGTGAAGCTTTGATATGTATCATAGCTATATTAATCCAGGAGACAGGTAACTAGACACCTAAAACCACCTGAAACAGACTCCAAATCAGAGCACTCCCAAGGTCCGATCCAGCTCATCTTTTGGATTCTGGGGTTTGCGGGCATTTTCATCCAGTTAAAGCATTTGCATTTGGGATCAAAACACCTTCATTTTGGTTTCCTAAGTAAAAAATGAGTTGGATAAAACATGCACAAAACCCCGTCCTTACACATCTGACAAAAGATAAAAAATAAATGAATTCCAAGATTTATATCACTGCAGCAGGCTCTCTGTTGCACAGTGAACATCTGCGTTTATTGTTCCACATCACATAATAAAAATGTATTCTACTATTAATTTCAGATGAACATTTTAAGAATCCTTTAACAGAAAGAAAACCCTCCATGTAGCCTCTGGTGAACACGGAGTCACGGGGCTGATAACTCTTTGTGTTTTGCTGACAGTTCTGAAAAAAACAGCAGAAAATTATACCAAAAAAAGGTTTTAGAACTTTCTGGCAAATAGAAAAATCAAAAGGCTTCTGCTTTGAGTTCAATAAAATACTTCCCTGATGTGTAGCAGTAAATAAATAAATAGGTCCTTCTCACCCATATGCAGCTTTGATACGATGTAACACGCTGGAAAGGAATTTCAAACCCATGGATCATTTCAAATTTCAGAAGTGATCCCTGTAGTTCAGAAACCCTTGCCATGAAGCATCTCATCTGGGGTGGAGGGAGGCTGCTTTCACTGGCATCATGCAGAACACAGGCAAAACCAACACCAGTGAAAACAGAAATATTCCGGTACCACCAAATGTGCACTTTTCTCCCCCTAAAAAAGTTCCAGCTGAAAAGTATCCCCCATTGCTCTGAGCAGGCCAGCTGTGCACTGGAAGTGCCTTTACCTCGGCAAGAAGGGACTAGACTCTGCTCAGAGGTGTCGTTGGTAAGTGCCCAAAGCCAGGAAAAGTGCAAGAAAGGATGGGAAGGTCTGTGGTGACCTCCCTGCTCTGCTCATCAGAATAATGTCTGCAAACTTCTCTAGAGGAACAATGTTGAAGTATAGAATATACCTCTGCCTGCCTCCATAACAGCCCAGACTGATGAATACACCTTTCTTTGTGTCTTTTGCTGTTCTTAAGAGACTAATGAGAAAATTTTCCCATGATTGCCTCACTTACACAGGCGCGCTCTCTCTCTCTACACTGAGTAGCTAATGGTAAGAAGATTTAATAGCGTGATATCACTTTAATGTGAAGACCATAAATAAAGCTCTTATAACTCTGTAATTACGTCTGCATTGCACCTATTAACCATTCATCTGCATACAAGGCTCTGCACAGTGGCAGGGCGATTTCAAAGGTTTTTCCATACTACAAACTAAAATCTTGGTTAGGTAGGTAGGGAAAAAAGGCAGGGGGAGAGAGAGAGAGAGAGGAAAGGAGGTTTGAAACTCTGGCTCCAGACCTGCACATCTCTTGGGTATCGAGTGCATAATTCAGAAGCAATCCTGAGGTCATGATGCTACACTTAAAACTGCCTGGTGTCTGGCATTTTATTCCAGGAAACAAGAAATCAAAGGTCCCATCTATTCCCCCTGTCTGTGGCATCACTTGGCAGGCAAGACTGATCTCAGGTGCCAAAGCTTGGGCAATGCCATAGATCAGGTTTGGTGCTGGGCACGCGGGGAGCACAGCCAGCAACGTCCAGTCTGCAGGAGTGATTTGAGCTCGATAGCAATCTTTGCGTCTTCACCAAAGCAAAATAAGCTCAGTCACTTACAGCAAATAAAAGCAGTGTGTATTTGATCGGTTTAACTCCGTGCACATTCAAGAGTACAAGTATTCCTGGTCCCCGCTGCCCTGAGCACATCATGTAGATCAGATAGAGGGATGATAACAGGCGAGTGTGCTAAAAGCTCTTCCTAAGTTTCTTTGTTGTTAAAGCTGAGCAGGGGAATGGTGTTTTGTTTGCCCAGAGGTCTCAATTTTCACACTGGTTTCGTTCAGTGTTGGAGAGAAAATAAAACCCCAAATACTGACATTCTGGTTGCAGTGTGTCAGGCTTCAAAGCTGATTTTTTGATGATGTAATACATTCTCACTTGCCAGGCAAAAATAATCATTCAAAATGAAAAGCGATGTAGAAAGGAGAAAGTGAGATGTTGTATTTAAAAATACCAGCATTTTGACTTTGTCTGAACTTTGCTCCAGTTCTCCGCAACAACAAAATTCTAGGGAAATCAGGATAAATCCGGAAAACACTTTCATGACAACAAGTGCTAAGCGAACATGATCTGTCAGAGTTCCTCTGAGCCAGCTCTGTAGGTTTATTTTATTTAAAGGTTGTTAAGGCTTGAATATGAACTACGCTCCTGCAAGCAAAAGGGGAACGCAACCTTTGGCCTTTGGGGATAATTATGCTGCATAATGCATAGCATAATGGAAAACTCTCCTTCACAGCTCCCTTCAGCAGGGAAAAGGCCCTCCTCTTGATGCTGGGAGGCTTATGCTGAGTTTCTGTGATGCAACAGCTGTTCACATCCACCGCTGCCGCAGGAAATTGCAGAGTGTAGTTAAGAAGGAGAGGCTGTCAGTGATTTGCATAGCACAAGAGCTTATAACCCAGAGGATGGTTTTGCCATTCACGATACAACGTCTTCTGAAACAGCTTTTGAGCTCTCTTACCGATGTGCAAAATGGCCTGTGACTGCGCTGGCTCTGCTGCTTCCCCGGCTTCTTCTCTATGCACCAGCACCGCAGCACGATCCTCACTGTGCCTGTCCCCATCTGCAGTGCGATGAAGTTTAAGCGTGCACCTCTGTGTATGCAGGATTTCCGACCAGTTCTAGAGTCTTAAGATGTAGTTAAACTAGTGTAAATTAGGATAACCCCATAGGCTTGTCTAAAGGAAAAGAGAGACCACAGTAAGTGATGAAAACAGAGATGTACTGATGGAAGACACAGATGGCAATGTTTATAATTTTAATTTTAAAACCTTGGATTTGAAAGGGTAAGCAAAGCTAATGAGACTAAAACCCACGCTGAAGTTGCAGCAAATAGTGAATTACACCAAAGCTTGTGATGATTAGTAAACAATTAGGACCAATGTTCCATCTTAACTAGCACCACTGAAGCTAGATGCAGCTAATTTCCAGCACCAGGAAAATGGGAGATGGAAAAAAATGGGATTCTAAGCACACAGCCAACAAAATTAAACTAAGAATTAATTTCATCCATTATAACTGATTGCTGTAAATTAAAACTAGAAGAAAATAATTGGTAGCATGTAGCTTTTAGTGTTTGATACAGATTAGGGGAATTAGATTTTTTTATTAGGAACACTAAACTCATCTGCCATTCTCTTGTGTCTTCAGCAATATGCATTTTTCCTGATTACAGCATACAGCCTGTTGTCACGGTGGGGTTTGCAGCCATAAGCATTTGCTTCATTAAGACCTAAATCCTTAGCCATTCCTGCAATCTAGGTAGCTGAGCTGGGTTTTGAACGAGTTCCCCAGCGAGCAGGACAAGAGAGGTGTTTTCTGTTCCCATGGCATCTTCAGAGCAGTATCATTATTTCAGCTGTGCTCCCTCCACGCTGAGGCCAAGATACCCGCTCCACTGCTGGAGATGTTCAACATCTCCAAGGATGGCCCAATATCCAGGAAAGCAATTGCCTTTTGCCTAGAGAGGAAGGAGGGCTCCTTGAACCGTATTTTCTGCAGTGGGGACTACTGGCAAGTTGGGATGATCATGTTGGTCTGCTCTAATTGCTTCTGCTTGGTAAAACGCAGCAGTCCCAGAAAGACCTTTGCTATTGAGCTAAGCCTGCATGGAGCAGACAGAGTTTGGTGGTGAATCTGTCCTGTTGATCCATCTTCCCTTTGCAAAAATCCTTTGGGTCTGATTCCTCCCTCGTTAATTCAGTATAACGCAGCAGTCATTCCCCTGAGGCAGTGTAAGCGATGCTGGGCTAGAGCACGCTCTCATGCAACACTGACAGTGCCTTCTTCACCTTTTTGGGGCTGCTTCTTAGTCTGCTCTGGTCCTTTCGTGTGCTGGATCAGTAGTGGCTGTAAAGAAGTCAGAGTTGGTCCCGTGAAGCTTGTGGCTATATCTTGAAATATCAGGTCTGGTAAAGCAGCGCTTGGCAGGAGTGCAGAAGTGGCGTCTGGCTGTACAGCCTTGGGCACAGCACCCTCCAGGGCTGTGGCTCCCTGTGCTGTGCTTTTATCCGCATTCTGTTATATTTTACAGGCATTTAAAAATTCAGAGAATGAAGCTGTCATCCTAATTTGGGAAGAGGCCAGAGTCTTAGGGGTTAAACTTTCTTCTTCTTCTCTATCTGAAGATATTTTCTCACAAGGTGAAAAGCAGTAGAAAGACCCGGCTTTGTGCTATAGCAGATTTTAGAGAGTGGCAGGAAATTAAGTTATACGCTAGCTGTTCTGTTTTTCTGAGAGGTTATTTTTATGCATTTATTTAATTAATTCCTTTGGCTTATATAAGGGTAATAAGATTTTGCATGTCTGCAGCGCTCCCTTTCTCAAGAAACTCAAAAACATTTTGCAGAAACAGAAATAGTCCTCGCAGCTGCCCCCGTGCAAAGTCAGAGCAGAGTGGCAGCCACTTAACACCATACAAGAGCATGTGGTACTTTCCTAAGACCATAAGTAAAGGCCACCGCCACTAATTAAAACTGCAGGGACGACTGCAGAGAGCTAAACTGAGATTATTCTAGTTGGAAATATGCTGTGACATTGAGTTTTACACGTTGATTTTTTTTTTTTTTTTTTGCACAGGGTGCTCTAGGATGCTGGGTGAGCACCTGAGTTCAAGGAGTCCGTTTCCCATCACTCATGAGAGGTAGCACTTTTAAGAAGGTAAAATCCTTCTTATGGTGCTTGGGCTGCCATCAGCGGAGAGCCGACAGAGAGGGAGGAGTGCCACCTACTGAATCATCAACACTTGGCTTGCTTTGAACATTTCTGCTCAAGCTAAAATAGAAACTTCTTGTTTTGTAGTTGGAAACATAAGGGAAAGAGAAAGAAAATAGGGAGGGGGGAAGAAGAAACCTAAAAAAAGGAATTTGCTGAATGGCATTTTGTGCCAGCATCGTGTTTATAAATAGCTGAAGTGACACTGCTCTTTGCAAGATGAATTTCTGAATATTTCTGATCAGCAAAGAGTTCGAGCTGCAAATCACAATAAATGGGGGGAAATGTGTATAAATAAAAGGCATTAAAAACCCTTTCTGTGTGGAATCAGCGTCACATCTTGAAGCTCACATCAAAGGGACTCAATTAGCAGACACATTTTCTAATTACATGTTCTAATTTACAACAAATCTGGGTTTCTAATGAAGCCTTGATTATTGGTCCAGATGGTAAGGATCAGACCTGATATTCTGCAGCATGCAGAAGCACACTGTAAGTGCCAGGAAGACCACTTGATGCTCAAGAACCAGCTTCATCTCCTTGTTTGCCCAGACACCTTCATTTTTTCCAGTTCTCTAGGAATTTCCCCAAGCAGCCCCTTGCCTAAATGTACCTGCGTGAGCAACTGGTGAAAGCAGGTGCAGATAATTGCTACTGTACAATAAAACAGCAACTAAACCACCTCCCTGGGCATTCAATCCATTGACTATTGGTATTTTTCCTTTACAATCTTGATTTGCACATGCAGAGACAGGAACAGTACTTCTTTGTAACATGACCCACAGGTAGTAGCCCAGGCGTTATTTTTGATTTTTAATTACAGAAAATGTTCCCTGTAAACTTCCCATGGGTATTACTTGTAGTTTTTAGTATTAATCACTCCAAATGAAATGAACACAGGGTTTATTTCCTAGCTGGCGGCTGGGACCCAGCTCAGAGGGAAGCAAAGAGCCATTCCCAGGAGAAAATAGCTGGGGAGCCAGCACAAACTTCAGCAACACCTAGGTCTCACGTGAGTCTCCAAAAGCAGAGACTGAGGAAGCAGAGAAACAGAAGCTAACCATAAACCATGCTTTTTTTTCCCCACTGGATGCTGTGACCACAGATCTGCATTTAGAAGCAGAGTGGCAGCTGCCACGTGCTCGTACAAGATCCTGGTTGTATGAAACTCCTCCCTGTGGTGCGTGGCACGAGTAGGAAACCCTCGGTTTTCCAGCTGAGCCAATAAAAGCAGGGATGAACAACTCTTGGCTGAAGATGCTGTCTCTTTTCCTCTTTGCAATACAAATACCTGATGGATTCAATTGCTGTGCCATCTGCACGCCCCCAGCAAGATCAGGGTGCCATTGCCCTCTTCTAAACCCCTCTAAGAGACTGTCTCTGCCCTGAAGATCTTTCAGTCTAAACAGACATGACAAAGCACTGGAGAAAGAGGGAACCAAGGCCTGGAGAGAGAGCACAGACAACCTGGCTGTTTGTGACAACAGCAAGAAAATCTATTTCCCTTCCATCCTGATGCAAAGAAAAGAAAATCTTTCCTTCTAGCGCTTTTTTTCCTTTCTTTTTCTTTAAGATGCTATTATGCTACTAGCTGAGCCTTGCTCCATTCTTCATGGCTGGACAGCTGTATGCTATCTTGGATCTAACTCTTGAATCCCACTAGCTTTTAAACCCACTAAATCAAAAATTCGTCTCACAGCTCAACTTCCCCGGCACATCATCAGAGTTTACAGACCCATTTCAGGTCTCTGTCCTAGGAGCTGACCCCATGCTTCAGCTGCCCTTCGTTCACAGCCAGGACTGAGCTCCTCAGAATTCCCCAGGGTCTTCCCAAACTACCAGTATTACAGTTGTGTGTAGTTTTTTTTTTTTAAGACGCTACAGACCTGTGACAAAACCCCAAAGGAACAGAGTGCGTTGACAGAAGAGCTACACTTTTATTTACAGATGAGCCCAGGAGGTCTAGATTGAGGCACAAGTGAAAACCCCTGCAAAATCCTTATTCTAATGTCCTAACCACTCCAAGAGCCTTTTTGGCTTCTGTTACTGTCTTTCAATAACACGGTCCTAAAAAGCATAGAAAACCAGGATAAACTTGAACAGAATTAAACTGGAAGCAAGAAATACCTAAGTAGATCTTTCACTGTTGAATCACATTCTCTCATATTGCTGCAGTCCTATGCATAAATAGACAACTTATTCTAAAGGAACATGTTGTTTAATATTGCTGCTTGGCTTGAAAATAGCTCTAAGGGAAATTTCTCTCCAGCATCAGACCTAGTTGGACTAAACTAATAGTAATAAAAAAATAACGTCAGTGTAGGATTAATTTTAAATTTAAGCAGCTAGCCTAACATGGTCAGCAGGACTCCTATTCTATCATCTTTCATTCCCCTCTAAGACAGGATACATTTCTAAGGTAGGTGGATCAGGCTGTGCTTATTTCTTTCTACAGTCTGTAAAGGGCTTAGGCTAGATACTTAACTTCTGGAAGGCTTCAGTTAAGTAGGATGAAGTGCCTGCTGCATAAAGCTTCAGAAAATAAAGGTCAAGTAAAAAGAATGTGCAAATGTTGTTGAGCATCGTGATATCAAAACAAATCCCAGGACTTCCTGGAACCTCAGTTTAACTTTTGCAAGCTGAATGACATTTATGCGCCTTTGCCAGCAAGGTATTTCCCTTGACCTAACAACTGTTCCCTCTTCTCCCATAATCTGAAATCTAAGATCTGTTCAGTGAACCAGTGCCATATCTTGCACTGCCAGTCAGAATGAGACTTCTGCCTCTTTGGAAATGAAGAAATTATTGAATGACTACTAATTGGAAATCCTACAAAAGCCCGCGGTGGATTAAAGAAGATTAATGGAGAAAGATGAGATCGGACATTCACTTGCATTAATGCAGTGGCTGAGGTCTCTAAGTAGCCGGACTGCCCACTCCTAAACGTGGTGTAGTAGCTTTTAGAGAAGACTTTGATTTATTTATTTATTTGTTTTAGAGATAATGATTACTATTTAAAGATAACAGACTCCAAAGGAAAGTATTAGCACAGGATAAGAGCAGCCAATTAGATGGATGCCTACCACACTCCAGCCTGTCCTAGCATGATTGAGATCAGTTTGATACCTCTCTCCTTGCCAGGGGATTTCAGAGAGCAGAAAGCTCTGGCTCAGGATGTGCACCAAGGTCTATCTTCATTTCTTCTAGCAGTAAAGGCAGAGCTGGTGTGATAGACCACCAAGAACAAGTGATACAGTGGGGCACAGTGGGACCACCCAGGGTAGGGTAGCTAGGCATGGCTGAAATATGGCTGGACCACTCAAGGGACCGGAGTGCTGTAGACATCATCCTGCTCTCCTTCCAGCTTTCCAGATGGGATCTGGAGTCTGGCCGGAGCCCAAACTGAGTGTTTAAGTGCCACTGACAAAAGAAACTCCATATACAATATTGAACTTTATTTATTATCCTCATTATTTTTTATGCTAAGATGGAGTCACTCCTGGGAAATACATCTCAGAGCAGGATCCAGGCTACCCCAAGTGGTAAAATTACTATCCACAAATACAAGGAAAGAATGCACCTTGCAATAATTTCCAGGCAGGTTTACAGCTGGTGAGAGGTGGAGAGCAGAAACAGAAACCAGCACAAGGTAGGACAGGAGGAGAACATAGGTAGGGAGGACAGGAGAAGAGGCTCAGACGGCAGGTCCTGTCTCTGTCTCTCCCTCTCTGCCTCTCTCCCTGCTGTGCCTGGGTTTCTTTTTCCACCCTTTCTCAGTCCATTGAAACCATAAGGTTTTGGATCAACTTGTGCTCTCTGCCTGGGCAGCAGCTGCCCCGATTAGGGACCGACCTAGCCAGGGACCTCCGGATGGGACACCCAAGATGGGACACTCTCTGTGGAACAGGATGGGTGCATGGGTGAGAGTGTGGCTGGTTCTCCATCCCCTGCTGCAAACACAGATCCCACCCACCACAGCTTTAGTTCACTTCTCCCTGGCCCGTTCTGGCTCTGCTATTTCGGAGTAGAGGGCCAACACAAGCGCTAATTAGTGCCAACTGTTGTGCAGCTTTTCATCTTCCAGGAGCTGGGCTGAGAACATAAACTAATTTTCCTTAGGTCTTTCTCCAGCTGCTGACAGGGCTTGGATTTAAACCTAGGGAATTAGATTTGAAAAGCTCCATATCTCATTAATAATCTGTCGAGCCATTAAGTGCACTCAATAGAGATTTTACCACCATTTTTTTGCCATTGCAGAAGCGAATTACATGACCTCCCTCCCAGCCTTGGGGGTAATGGTACAAGGGGTTTTTCCTGCAGTTAGCTAAGGAAACAGCCACGTATCCCATGCCAAGGGCATCATTTAAAAAACAGTTATTGGAGAGTAGATGAGAAACCTTTTTTATCTTTGGCCTTGATTGCATTTCAAAACTGATACCTTTTTCCTCCCATCGTTTCATTTACATATCAAAATAATTGCCTTCTAAATTCAACAGATTGCTGGGGTTCTGGAGGTAATCTGCCTTTCAAAAGCTGGTCAGACTCACTCGATGAGACTTCGGCATAGTGAACTCCATGATAAAGTACAGAAATACTTCAGCAAAGCCCATGCTGAAGAAGTCTCTCTGTAGCAAAGCTGGTAGTGAAATGTGGATGTCATTACTATAGTGACAGGAAACCCCACAATATCCTTTTCTTTTTATCATCTCAGATCAATAGCAAAAAATTCCCCAAATCAAACTAGCTTTTCCCTTTATTCTGGAATGAAAGTCTATTTTGATGTGCTTCATTTTGGTTTGTCACAGTGGAGTGAAAAGTTTGACTTTAGCTTTGCCTGCCCAGCTCATGAGACTTCTGGTTTGGGTGGTTTGCATCTCCATTTTGCAGGTCACCATGGTGATCCCATGACACTAGTGTATCAATAGTGTCACGCAGCCTGCAAGCCAGAGGGCAGGGAGAGGTGTTTAAATCCCATACGGAGAATCATTTGGGAGTTACAACACTTAACTTCAAACCTCTTTTACTCTGTTTTTCACTTCTATTTTGTACAAATATAGAAAATGTAGAAGGACAGGCAAAGACTGTGGAAGATGGTTAAAGTATGTGAGAGAGTAGAGGGAGATGCGGACATTTTGCAACACTTACCACTTCCATATGACTTTGCAAGCTTTCCAGAAACAAAAAGATTCACAAAAGCTGGAGCAATCAACACAACAGCCTGACACCCTGCAAGGATTAACCTTTTGATTTCTTGTGCAACAGTAGGAAAAGAAACTCTTTTGTCTGGAGTTTTGGAGTCCTTAATAAATCTTACATTTAAAAAAAAAAAAAATCACAACCAAAAAAACCCAGAAATCATGTGCTACGTCTCATTTGCCCCAATGATAGCCTGTCTCCTTGAGATCTAATGGGAAACTTAATGACCCCCGAATTTTACTCCTGCACAAAGTGCTCCTGAAGGACCTGGTAAGTGTTCAGAAATGATGGAAGCTCAGACAATCTTGGCCAAACCTCTTGACATGGATTACATTAAAGTCAGTTAGGAAAGCACGGGTGAGAAGGCTTTGCTAACTCCAGCAAGCAACACAATTAACCCTAGTGTGTCCTATCTGGGTTCATTCCTGGTCCTGCCAACGGTCTGATTCAGCCAAATGCCAGGTATTTTCCTGCTCAAGGCTGGATGTTCTCCATTGGCCCTGACAGTGTCAAATATGGCAGTCAGGAGGCAGGACTGAGCCCATAGGGTTGTTTGAGAAAGGAGCCAGAGATCCAAAATGTTGCTGCAATCTGACAAATCCTTGCAAGACAAAGTTGGCCAAGTGCTCTAAGTCCCAATGAGAAAGACAGAAGTGCCAGTCTCCAGGCTGACACTGACCAGTACTATCACCTCAGGACAGTTACTACTCCTTTGTGGCCCAGTTTATTCCTTCAATAACATGGAAATGATGTCCTCCTCTGTAAAACGTTTTAAGCTTTAAGCACAAGAAGAATTTACTAAGGGGGAAAGACCTTATGAAGAGAGGAAAAGAAAGTCTAGGAGATCTCAAATTTTCCATAAGATAGCACTTTCTCACCTATGGTTTCTCTCCTTAGATTTATCCCATTTCTATTCTCTGACTCTAAGGGGAATCTGGACTTGTAGCTCAGATACAAGTGTCCACACCACAGACATTGACAGCTGGTGATAGCTCCTGTCTGAGCACAGGCATCCTTCCATCCATATCCTGTGGTTGCCATATATATTTTGAGCTGAGGATGAGCTCAAGCTTAGGCCTAACACAGACTATAGGTTTATGTAATCTCTGTATCTTTTAACCCTAAAGGAAGAATAAGTAATAATAGTTTGTATCTTCTAAGGCTTCTGAGGAAATACCCCTGGTCCTGTAGACAAAATGCTCAGATTTTACTGATCATCTCAAGAGAAACTTGTGAGAAAGTGACTATTCTCCAGCCTTCTGAATACCACAGGCTTCTAAAGTTCAGTAGCTAATAAAATCATATTGTATTGTCTTGCTTGTTTAGTAAGTTGCTGTTGTGCCAGACCTCTGTGGAATTACAGGAGTCAGTGACAGATCTTGCCCACATAATGTTTCCATCAGCATAAATTCAAATAAAATGTTTTATCTATTTTTCCCTTCCAGGAAAACCAAACCAAAACAAACAAAAAACCCAGAAGAGAGCTACGACCCCTACAACAGGCCCTCAGAGAGCAGTAGTTCAGTTAATACGCATGTACTTGCTTCTTTCTCTCTCTAGTTGTGCTGCTGCAGGACTGACAAGGAGAGAGATGACCCAAATGACAGATTCCCTGATAGCCCAAGCTCTTGTAATAAAATGAAGAAAAGAGAAATAAATCTCTCTATTCATTTTTAAAACTGTTTCCCCTCCCTCTCCATGAGCTGTGTGAGACAAATTGAAGCTAAGGCATATACTCACTCAATGGGTCTTCATGCCACCGTTACCGTACATCACAGCCCGTCAATGCCACTGATAGCCCTGTGTGGTGAGGGAGCAATGGACATTTTCACTGTCTGTCCCTACCCTGGGACCCATTGCACCCTTACACCTTACCCCAAGAGTCTTCAGCTGATAAAAAATATGGTTCCTCCCATCAGCAGCAATGCTCATTTGATGGAATTGAACATGTAGTTAGCTCTGCTATAAGCCTGCAAGTTTTTTTGCCACCCACCAAAAAAGCATATCCTAAAAGCTCCTTGCTGCAGTCCCAAAAATCTAGCTGGAGTGGCATCAGAGATTTTCCACCTTAGCACAAACTTAAGACTTGTTAAATATACACCAGTCCCAAAGCTATACCTTGAATGTGCAACCTACCACATAAAAAAAAACCAACCAAAAAACTGAGTAATGCAAAGAGAAGCTTCTGCTCTATGCCACTGATGCAGGTGGTTGTGATTGCTGTTCATGGGACCAAAGTAAAATGCTCCACAATCTGTATCGCAGCGAGCTTTGCAGGGAAATATGTCGATTGTACAGCTGCGGTTGATTGTGATATGACCTGATTTTCTTTCTTTTCCTTAATTGCTCACTTTTAAGAGGTGGCAGTAAAAGTTGAATGCAGTTTATTGCATAAATCACCTGTTGTGGGCTAAATCAAATGCTGACTGCTTTCAGATCTGTCACCAGAAAAAACACATGTTCTGGTGAAACTTGTGGACAGTGCAAGAACTTGCTTACCGTGTTTCCAAGTGACTAACACAAATATTGCAACACTGCACATTTTTTCAGAAAGCCACTAGTGTTGGTGTCTCATGTTGGAAAAGAAAAAAGCAATACTCCCATGCAACAGAGAACCGCTTTTTTTTTCTTGGTAAGCAGAGCAACACCAATAAAAGAAAGAGTGTTAAGTTGCAGAGCTGAATATAAATAGCCCCAGATAAGATTGAGGCAATAGCTTTCCTTCCAGCTGTCACACAGCCAAGCCAATTGCATTTGAAAAACCTGTGACTACATATGTTATAATTTGATGGAAAATGATACTGTGACCTATTACAGACAGGAAAGCTGAAGGTCTCATAGGTCACCAAATAAATGTGAGGCACAGCTATGGATATAATCATTTAAGACCCAAAAGTGAAAGTAATGGATGAACACTGGATTTCAATTATCCTTAGATAATTCAAATTACTTTAAATAGATAGCTGACCTACTAAAAACTGCCTGGTCTCTAGTCTTGCATTTGCTGGCCAATTCAGATAATGACTATTTGATCCCGTTCTTCTTTTTTCACGGAACAGTAAAATTGTTAATAGCAGTGAAGGGTTTCTTTTTGAGCTGAACTTGCAGTAACCTGATGTTCAACATCTCCCCATGTTAAATTCAGTTGTTACAGCACTGACATTTGCAACTTGATAAGTTAAGGTTGTATTGGTGGCATTTTGTCTGAGAACAAGCAGGCTCATTTACAGCATGGGCTGAAGGAAACAGCTGGATGTTTTGCTCCAGGACTAACTTGTATACTCATTTTCAATCATCTTGTTGGCTATTTTAAAATTAACCTTGTGCAATCTCAAAGAAGAAGGAGGGAAAAAGGGTTTAATTGCATGACTAATGAACACTAGGGATACAGCCAGGATCTGCACACCTGCTGTGTTACATACCATTTCTGGAGTTCAGTATAATTATTACGTTATTGCTATCATTTGTATTGTGTTAAGATACAGGAGTTCTACTCATGTACTAAAATCCTGCTGTGCCAGGCAAAATACCAAAGTACAACAAAAAAGATCATCTGCAGTCTAAGGGGCAGAGGGTGGTTTTACTGTACTCAGATTGCTTGCTTGAAAGTTAAACATCTCATCTCCTCTAGCAAACCTGGCTCTCTCTTGTCTGTGCCAGCAGAGGGGTGCTTCGGGAGGGCGACTGAGCCTGCCTAAATCAGACACCTAGCTCTGAACCAGGGAGGCACCAGCATCACACCACTGTCAGATAGTGAAGCTTGAATGAGGAAGTTAGATTAGATGACTAACAGGTGAAGTTTGATGAGATACATTTCCCCCTCCCTTTAGAGCCTAAGGAATGTCACTGCCAACATCAGAGCACCCAGCAGGTATTCTTGATATGCATAGACCATGTATTCAAGCAACAAGGTGCACAAAATAATGCAGAAAGAAAACATTCGTGGCTAGATAGGGAGCCAAAAATACAGGTGTCTGGATTTATTCCATGTAATCTATTTGAGATTAAGCTTGGAGCACAGTTGCCTGACGTTCCCTTTGCAGTCAATAGATACAGACAGGTATTTCCAGAGGGTGACTCAGACCAGGTGACTGGCAGGCTGACCTGGTCTCTGGAGGTGTCCCTCAATTAGATGCCTAAAACCTCATTTGACAAATATCCATGCAGCTGGGCAGAACTCACAGGAATTTAAGTAGCTGTATCTGATCTAACCACTGCAGTACCTCTGTGTAGGTACATCCCAGAATAAATAGACAGTGGAACGGAGGCCACTCATCATGTTCTTCAGAAGTCTATGTCTAAAAGCGGCAATGTGAATTTCTTCCTCTACGTGCCCATTTCTCTCCACCATCTGTGAAGGGACCCTGGGACCCCGTGGTGGCTAGCTCAACTGTAGACATTCATACTGCTGATTATCTCACGTCAGTTGAAGTGAATCCTTGCCACGCAAGGTGCTAAATCCCAAATTAAATTCCCTAAACTCTTTCCCAGCCTTGCCTAAATTCTCACAGCAGTTTAACCTCGATCAGTAAGGTTCTCCAGATGTCACATTGATGATGTTTGGTATGCACACAACCACAAATTCAGAACAACATCCAAATGTCCTGTGATCTTCCCCACAGCCACAGAAGCTGGCCTTCCTTCTGCTTGTGGGGTTTCTCAAGTACTTGATTTTCACGTTGTACAGTGAGCTCAAGTGCACAGTTACAAACGGGACACTACCCAAAACACAATGGCACTGACTACATTTCTCTCTTGGGCGTGTGACCATATGGGTCCCTGTAAGTTAGATGTAGTCCATATGGGCTAGCAAGGGTTAGTTGTGCTGGAACCTGCTGTCAGAAATATCCTAGCCACTTTGGAACGTATTCCCGGGGCAGGCAGGGAGCACACACCTGTGCTAGAGCTGGAGCACATTATAAAGTTGAACAGTTAGGAATGAGGAGATGGGATGCACCTGCTGGTATCTCTTCCAGCTATGTCCCAGCTACATCTGCTACTCTGGTAAACATCCCAACAATTTGCTAACAGACAATTGATTCAAGCAGTTTACAGAGTCAAGGGAGATGTATGGAGACACTATGTGACTTTGCTGATTTATTCATCACTCCTAATTGCTAAGCAAACTATGAGTGGAAAAATAACCTCAATATTCATTCTCTCTTGTGAACAAAGTTACAGATTTTATTTGCTGAGGGAAGGGGAGGTGGTCAGAGGTGAAGACCCAAATTTAAGGAAACATTGAGGCTGGAATATTGTTATAGTCTGTTGTCAATGCTTAAAGTGTAGCTGTAAAGCTTACAGTCAAGCCAGAGCTAGTTTTGAACTAGGCATGTCAGTTTTCAGTAAGAACATAAAAAGGCTTCCCAGAGTGAAATAAATTCTTTTACAAATACCAGAAAGTTCCCACATTTTGCCACTTATATTAAGATGTGGATTAATATAGTTGCATTGTAACTAATCTCAATGCTTGCATGCCTAATGAGACATCTGACAAGCTTTTCAATTACAGACATTACATTAAGTTGCTAGAGTCCCAGAGTTTGCTTTTATCCTTAACCCTGGTTATTAACCATATTTTGAGTGGAAACAGGCTGTGAATTAAAGATCTAGCCAGACTGGCTATATGACTTTGGTATGTCTTTACCATGCAGCCCAAATTAGCCACAAGGCCTTAAACTGGGTCTTTAGGCAGGCCAGACTGACAGTGTTCATATGGAGCTGCAGAACAGACACGTGTTATTGCATTATGTAAACAAGCACAGAAAAGAAAACCTCACTCACATTAAAATCACATAAAAAGGAACATTACAGCAGATCCTTCTTGAATTACCAGTGAAGGTCTGAACCTTTGCTCATCAGGGTTATTGCCAGAACAAAAAACGGCGTTGCTGTTTCCAATAAGGCAAGGAAAGCTTTTATGTGTGTATGTACCTGCTGTGTGAAGAGGGGAAAGACTCATAGTACCTGAGCACATTTCCCCCAGAAATGAAATGGAATAATTAGAAGCTAGCAAAAATGTGGCTGGCTCTTTTCACAACACAGCATGTTGGAATGGGGATTTTCTGGAGCACTGCGATTTCATCCTGGCACTGGAGGTTGCCGAGTACCCCTGCAAGCCAGCTACTGGGCACAAGCCCACCAGACAGCACCAAGTCTCCAAATCCAAAGCACAAATGCAGTTTGATGTTGAAAGCAAGTCATGCTTTAATTAACCAGTCTAATTATACTACAAATTGTTCTAAAATTGCATGTAATAATTTAAAAACCAAAACAAGTATATGTTCTCAGTTGCTGAGTTTGCGAGCATCTGGTGCCCTTTGAAAAATGATTAACAGTACGATTTCCTTCTGATCATCTCTTTTACTAAGTACAGGACCTTCCAGGCTTGTATTGGTTAATACTAATAACAGAGTTTCGTGTTAATTGACTAAGAAAAAGATGAATGAAATTAGTCGTGTAAGAGAGAAAAATGATTCTCAATGCTTGCACTGGGGATATCTTCTACATGGCTGCATCCATTAAGTTACGTGTAATTTTATTTAGCAACCCATCCTAGGAAACAATAAGTCCACTGACTGCAAATACCTCCTGAATCCACCTGAAAACCTGCCTGGATTTTTTACATGGGCTCTGTAACATTATTTCTGGTACAACTCCAGGTAATTCAGTGGTAATTGCCTTTCCTTTTCATGCCTCAGAAGTAACAGTTCATGGATTTTCCCTGCATTCCTGTTGCAAGATTTAGTACATATGAACAGCAGAGAGGGCTTCAGATGTTTCTGACTTCACGGCACAATGATGCAGTGAAATAACAAATGAAAAGGAGCAGGAAAAGCGGTATAGTAGAGATTTCACTAAGCTAAGACTTTAGGTCCCTCAGCAATAATCCTTAGCTCCTCATTGTCCTCTTACACCACCCAGAGCAAATCTGCACATCTATCTCCCCTTATACTCCTCCTTTACTAGTGCATGATTGATCAGGGATAAGGTCTATCATTTGCAGTAGGTAGAGGGGGTGATCAGCCTTCCATTAAGGAAAAAAAAAAAAAAACCTGTGCTCATAAATCGGTCAGGGTGGGAAATAACAGCACAACAGAGGTACTTGAGAGTTCATCTTCCAGGAAATCTGAGATAAGCAGCAGATTAAGAGAAATCGGGTAATAGCACAGTTGTGTGCAGGGAGGCACAGCTTAGATGGCAGAACATGTGGCCAACTGGACACAACACACACTGTCAGAGCCCTGAGGAGGGCTTAGGCAGTACCATTCCCAAAATATGCGACTTCTGGGGAAAGTACAGCCGCCACCACCCAGGGGAGCAGCTCATCCAGCCGCTATCCCTCACGTACGCATTCCCAACTCAGTCGTGGGGTGGCTTTTGGCAGGTGCTCAGATCATGGCTTGGCTGCCCACCTCTGGTTACAGCAAAACCCCTTAGGCACTGCCTCCCCTCTTCCCTTGTCGCTGCACACGTATGAGTGCATACACCCATGTGCATGTGTGCACAAACTGTCTCCACTAAGAAGACAAATTCTTTGCAACACCCTGGCAGCCAGTCCCTGATGGTCCTTCTCCAAAGATGCTGCACTTGACAGTAATGCTTATTTTCATTTCTCAGCCTCTTAAGAGATTTCTGTGGGTATGTTGCTCTTCTTTGCAGAGCCAGATGCCCTGCGGGCAGCTCCAGAGCCTTTCTCTAGGTCATAGCTAGAGCCTCAAGCCATATAAATCAGCAAGGCAGGCAGGGCAAAGAGCAATGGGGCAGCTACTCTGACCTGGGAGAAGGTGCAGGACTCTGCCCTTGACACGTGCATCTACATCTTTTCAGAGGAGGAAGGGGAAGAATCCCAGCTGGAAGAATTTTGTTGATTTTACTATTTTTTGGGTGACCTTTGGAAAGTGCACTATTCGCTTCATATTTTTACAGAGCAATTACATGGAAGGAAACTCGAGTCTTTCACAGCTCACTGACCTCAGGAACCGTTTCCTATCTGAGCTGTCAGGAGACACATCGTTCTCACTGGCCTATTCTGTTTTTAAAGAAGATATTTAATAGCTTTTTTACATTTCATACGGAGCAGTCTCAGAGCTGGTTGTTTCTTTGTTTCCAGACTGCATTGGCCACATACTCTCCATAAATAAATTCACTTTTGAGATTTTTATTCAGAGTATTTAAACCTAAGACAGCTAGTAAACAGCACAATGCTCTGAGGGGGTGGAGTATTATCAGGTCCTGGAGAAAAATATCTTGACCTGCAGCGCTGTCCTCACCCTCCTGCTGTGGTATGAGCGTGGAACTGCCCCCACTCTCCAGGTGACCACATTTCAGCATTAACTCATACTTTGGAGGAATGGGGACATTCATACCTCTCAGAACTATTTTTCAAGCTGTCCACCCAGCCAGGCAGAGTTCTGACGATGACACGGGGATCACTTGCTAAACCTTCCCTTTGCAACCAGGAAAGCTAGGCAAATCTATAATTGTATAATGAAAAACTACTTGATCTTGTGTTTTTATAGAAGAGATTTTAGGCCATAAGCTGTGTTTGCCCAGGAATGTTTTCAGGTCTTTCACAGAGGTATTTTTTTTTGAGGAACACAAGCTAGAATAAAAGTTGACTGATCTTACTTTAGGGTGTCAGCTGATCTTGAGCTGGGATGTAGAAGGAGGTCTCATCATCCCAACAACACAGTATTGCAAAGTTACTGATAACACCCTTTCTCTAAAATCTCCACTGAATGTTAAATTCCTAGGGAAAAAGAACATCCTTGCCCTGAAGACACAAAATCAGTGTTCTATTCCAAGCTGGCAAAAGCCAATCTAAAGACAGATCACTGCTCATTTAACCCTCATATTCATAAAAAGTGGTAAAGAGAGAAGAGGCTTTCAACCTTAAAAATTAGATTTAAGATGCACCCTCTTGCAGCTCTGTGAAATATTCACAGCAAAATCAGCAAACCTTGCAAGAAGCAGCTTTTGCATCTCTTACTGGATTTTGTACAAGAAGTACTGTGAGGTTTCTCAGATTTTCTTTGGCTAAAGGAGGATTCTTTTCAAGCCAGCTCTCTCAAGTTTAGCTAAAATACCCTCCTCATTCAAGTCCGCTGAACTGAGTCCTTTATCTCCCACATGACTTCTGCTGCTCTGGGTTTGAACTGGACATTCGGAGCAAACGCCCCGTATCATGGTACTTCAACTCCTTCTAGGACTTAGACTTGAAACTCTCACTGGAACCAAGTGCTCTGTAACATGGCATAAGCTTTCCATAAAGTCCATCTGCTCTTCCCCCTTCAAACCTCTTCTGAGGTGGACATCCCTCCACACAAAGAAAACCAGGAGGAACATCTCTGTACCGGTAGCAGTTACACATAAGGCACGCTGAGCTCTTCAGGTGCAAGCTGCTCCTCTGTTGACTCTTTCTTGGTTGCCTTAGCTTTTGTCGTGATCAACAAAATATGTCAAGTCCCCTGACAACAATCTAATCTTATTCCCGGATGCATCAACTCAAGCACTCTCTCTTTTGCAGGAGAATGTTTCTTCCCAGAAAAAGCAATTTTATTTCGGCTGCTGTATCAAGCTGTTGCCTCTGATATTAGTGCTGAACTTCTCAGGAACTTTCTCAGCTAGAACATTTCTGTTCTGGCAGATCATATCAGGGAAGTGGGAAAATATGATGCCTATATGCCTATGCCTTAGCTATTATGAATAAAGACACAGATATGGAGAGAAAGAGAGAGAAAACACAAGACAGAGGTAGAAACAAACAAAACATATAGCAATAAGCTATGGGTTTTGTGGAAGGGACAGAAAAAGAAGAATCTCCTGACTCCACAGAGGCCAGGGCACAGCTTCACGGTCCACCCTTCCCCCTGCCCTTTTTTTTCCCCCCTTGAGCTAGTGATATGTTTTCCAGTCAGCCAGCAATGCGCTTGCTTTATGGAGAATAAGATGATTGGACAGAGTGAATGTGGCATTAATGGTAAGGAGACAGGGGCAAGAGACTGAGCAAAATGCAGAAATGACTTGAAAACCTAAGGGGAGGGAAGCCAGCGACAGAAAATCCTGTCTGTTAAACACAATCAATGGCCTGTTGGTATCAATCACTGCTGAGCTCTGTGCAATGACTGCTGATTCCTCCCTGTCTGCAGCAAAGATAAATGGGAACGAGCAGGGAAAGACTTGGCCACTACACAGACGGCAAAGGAGAGCTCCTCCAGGCTGGGAGAAATCAAAGCACCCCTGCTCCAAGATGGCTCATGAGATTGAGACATCATTTATTAGATACTTTCTTAATTAATTTTTTGAAAATAATATAGATGATTGCTGGAAAGAGACTATTTGTCAAAACCAGACCCCTTTTGCGGGAACAAACCGATTTCAGTGAAAGCTCCAAGCTGCGCATTTCCTGAGGTCCGGGAAGGACTTGGATTGACCAGTGGCAGATCCATGCTCCTCAGTAGCCCTGTCCTGGCACTTTCCCCAGGAGTAGTCGTAGTCCAGGTTGAAAACCTCTTACTTGCGTGAGAACCCCCACAGCAAGAGCATATAGCGTATCCCAGAACAAGATACTTAAATCTGACTTATTAGTAATGTGTCATTTTGTATTGAAAGATACATTTTCATCCGTGTATGTTTGAACCGTAAGCTATAGGGTAAGTTAACACATCTGCTTGTTTACTCAAAAAAAATACCCCAAACCAAGAACAGATCACCAATTCAAAAACATTAAAGAAAGCTTCAGAGGTCTTTGTTTCCCTAACAGTGCAAAACAAGAAAAAAAATTTCCTTCTCTCCTTCCTTTATCCACACTCTTTGATTTATCTGAGTTTATGGTGACAGTCAGGAATCCCCCAAGAGGTACCTACGCATCAAACGAATCAGAACCTGAAGTAAAAGACAGTTTTCTTGCTTTAAGTCTGTTGTGGGACCCTGATTCAAATCCTCTTTCTTCTGGGCCAAATACACTCCTAATGCTAGAGCCCTAGGGACTCAAATACCATGATTTCCCAGTGTTGCCTGATATGAAAGCATACATCTCTGAATCAGACTCACAGACCTGTCCTGGCTGAGGTTCTCGGCAAATCCTGCCTCCAGGATTTAGCTGCTTGCTTAGCACAAGTGGGAGTTAATTTCTCTGCTTCAGATTTAAAGCCTTCAAGGCTTCATTTCTTGAAGGTGAATTTCTAACCTTCTCTGTCTAAAGCAAAATACTAACCCATTTTCTCCTGGAGACAAACAGCTGTGATGGGATGGAGGTGCCTGTTAAACAGGGTTCGCTATGAGCTGAGGTGTGTTTTGAAGGCTGTAAAATTTAGACTTTAGTTAGTGCAAAATCTGTTTGTGGCTCTAACTCGGTCACTTGAGGCCATACTTCTCCCCCAGGGCTGACATTTCTCTAAAAGGCTTCACAGCTAAATTCCTAGTAACAGACAAGAAGGATGTCTATGAGATGGCTCAACAGAAGAACGATGGAGCCTGGATAAGAATTTAGATTCCACCACGACGTAATGTCTGGCGTTCAAATCAATGGCTAGAAAGAAAAGAGAAATACAGAGGTCTACAGTGAATAAACCAAACAAATCTAGGACAATTCTTCCTAATCACTTCAGAGTAAGCAGGTCTGATTGCAAGTGCACCTCCACTGAAATGAAGAGGCTGGCTGGCCCTTGCTGCTGACAGCCACCAGCACAGCTGCTTCTGCACCACTGGGGATGGGAAGACTGGATGGACGGATGGATAGATGGATGGATGGATGGATGGATGGATGGATGGATGGATGGATGGATGGATGAGAGAAGGGCAACACTATCTCACAGCTCCCTTCAGTAAAGGGATCCACTATTTGCTAAATAAAATTTGCCTCACCCCAAAGCAGAATTGGAAAAGAGTTAACAGCATCTATATTGACAGATGGAGACATCGGGCTGGGACAGACCCACACAAAATGCCATTACTCCAGCTCGGCCCCACCTCCGTCCACTGAGCAGACACATCCCTGCTGACAACCCCACCTCCAAGCTCCCTGTCCCATGCACCCAGCGAGCAAAAACCCCTTTGAATTTCTCTCTGTCCTGCTGCTCCTACAACACCATCCAGCCACCACCTCTCCCACATGGGCCACACTGGCTTATGAATTAAGCGTTGTGATTGCAGTCCATTACCCTGCCAAACCACATTCCCAGACCTTGAGAAGCTGTGTCACTTCTGTGGACACCACATGAGGATGACTGACATTTAACAATTTTCTCTCAGAGGAAAATTGCCCGTTCCTCCCCAGAATGAACCTGCAATTTTTTCAAAGCTGAGGCCACATAGTTCAGGTGTTTTGATTCAAAAGTGAGGACAAAATTGTTTACTCTGCAGTAGAGAAGCAGAGCATGGCAGAAGATGCTCTGATGACAGGCTGTACCTTTTGCAACAGAGGTTACAACTTGTTTTTAATCAGTGTTTGCCCTCTTTTCTTTTCTTGTTTCATTTTTAGCTGCTCAAGGCAAAAGCTAAAGTCAATTTACTGTACATATAGATTACCTGCTGTTTCAGTGCTGCACAGGGTAACTGATGGGAAAGGTCTCAGGCAGTGATGAAAGGAGATGGCAAAGTGGATTACCAGTAACAGCAGCTCGCACCAGGTTAGCGAGTAGATGGGAGAGCTGGGTCTCACACATCTGGCATTTGAAAGGACCATGGCAAGCATTGCACAAAGGTTTTTATGCATTAAGACAAAGTCTGGGACTCGACCAAGGCTCTTTACATGAGTAATGGGAAACGGTGGGGAGCTGGGGGCAGGGACTCACCTAACACACTCCAACTTAAAATCTTTGCCAAGTTGTTGGACATGTTTCAGTGTGCTTTCAGTGATAAAAGCTTCAGAAGTTGGTTTTGAATCTCCCACGGCTCTTAGGTCAACTGAAGGCAGGACCTTGTTTTGTGGACTCCGGATGTATCCCCAAATTTTTCTGCTTGTTCCACATCCTCCCAGGGAATTCCTCTCCCCTGCACTGGACATTTCCTTGCAACAGGGCAGTGCTATGACCACAATTATCTCCAGCTAATTATGTTAAGTAATGGGATGGCCTCTGCACCAAAGATTTCTGTTAACACATACTAATACTACAGTGACAAGAACCTGATTAGTCAGGTCCTGCACCCAATTCCTGGCTGGTGCTGGGGTGAGAGGGATCACATTTAGCAGCGGACTGATCTTCTCTGGGACCTTTGAAGCAGCTGGACATTATATTCTCCTCTGGTCCCTTCTCCACATGGGCAGTCATGGGGAAGACCCTTTTGCTTGCCTGCATCCAGCTCTTTTGCAAGAGGCATATAAGAGCTGCTGAGACGCCTGCATGCTCTGATACTGCACGCTACAGCACTGCTGCTGGGTTTGCTGTAGGCAGCCTGCTGTTCCCAGCAAAGTCTGACATACCAGAGAAAGGTTTCCACAGGTCTGGAAAAACAAAGGGGCTCTGAAGTCCCTGTGAGCTGCCTACATTCAAAAGCTTTCAGAGAAAAAAAATAAAAGGAAAAAAGAAAAAAAAGGAATAAACATGAACTCAATGCCTCCTTTGTTGAATTCACCCACCTCTGCAATGGATTTCAGCCTTTCTCAGATCGCAGCTTACTGAACGCTTTCCAGCAGAAGTGCTGGGTACTGGATTTCAGCCTCCAGGCTTGCCTTTCCCATGTCCCCTCTGCCTGCTTAGAAGTGGCCCCAGGAACCCTAAGGACCCACCGATTGCTTTGCCATGGCACTCCTGCTTGATACGTGAGCTTTCTGCAATGCTGTGCTAGGCTACGTAGGGGTCTGAAGCGGCCAGCTGCTCCCCATGGCACCGCAGTGCAGATGAGCCCTCCTAGACTGAGACACGCCAGGTGATAAATAGGGATGCGCAGAAGGATGGAGAAGGCAGGAGGTCCTTGGAACAGACTGCGGCAAGTCCACCCAGGCTGATTTCTAACCGAAGCTAATAGGGAGCCAGTGGACTAGCGTGAGCAGGACAGCAACGTGCCCATGTTTCTTAAGCATGGCGAGAAGCCAGCAAGCAGGCTCCCATCCCTCCTGCTGCCTGGAGAACTGGCCCCACGGGAGTCTACAGAGCCGCTATTTATACCAGACCAGGTGGGAGACAAAGGTATTTCAGAGCTGCATGTGCAAAGAAGAGCAGCAGCTTTCCTCATCTTATTTCATTTCTCCACGGGTTTATCCAGGATCCTGCAAGCCAATCCTGTGACACTGCCCTCCCCTTGCTAACAGCCCCTGCATAACTGCAGATGAGCTCTACAGTATGAGCCCCACTCCCCAGACTTCAGCTAAACACCCAGTACGTACATCCATTTTCTTATTTTCCTTTTATTTTTTAATATTTGCCTGCATTTTCTCCAACTTCTTTTCCCCAGCTGAAAAGCAATGCCCTTCTGCCCGCACAACACAGAACCACAAAACTAACCAGCAGCTGCTGCAAGCCACAAAAGTGTCTGCAGTGTTTTAATTTTATCATTTAAATCATCTCAGTCGATGGGAATTTCCTTTCTTTCCTTCTCTCACCAACATATCCCTTTTTTATTTTAAGTAAGTTTGTAGTACTGGAGCCTCAGCCAGCAGACGCGAGCAGCAACAAAGTCAGAGGAATGGAGCCAGTTTGCACCCGTGATGATTTTGGCCCTGTATGCGAATCAGGTGCTTCAGCATCCCACCCGTGGCAATGCGTTAAGGGGTTGGGAGGAGGATGGAGTAGCACCTCAGCTGAATTCACAATTCTCCACTTTTAACCACAGTCTTCTGCTTTTCCCTTCCTCGCTGAAGCACCGGTAAATTTTGCACACCTCATGTCCAAGCACCCCACCCTTGCTCCCTGATTGCTCCCAAGCTCATGCATTTCTCTCTCTGCTGCTGTCAGTTCAACTGTCAGTCCCCACAGTCATTAGGGCTGGAAGGAGCTGGTGCCAGATGCTAATACTGGGGATTCAGCTTGCGAGATGTTGCAGTGCCATCTTCAGACAGGAGGGCAGCAACCGCAGTCCGGATATTCATAAGTACAAATAGGAGAGGAAAAGCGAAGCAAAAAGGAAAGCCCACCCAAATCCAGATCTTTGCAGAGGGAACACGCAACCTGAGGCTAGGAAAACATTTGCAGTTGAAGTCATGGGAATCAAACAGCACAGCTTGTCACACGCTCCTGCCATCTACGGATCTCAATGCATGTAGCAAAGAACTGATTACCCTGCGCGCAGCCCTAGAAGACTGAAACTCTTTGCTCGGTGCTAAAGCTTGGAGATTATGGGATTCAACTGTATTAAACGGCTAAGAGGTTTTACGAAAAGCAAAACCAGATTCTCTCTCTCCTCTATGATTTGGTATGCTGGGGTGGAATATTGTAATGCACATTTTAATCCCTTCCTCCTCTCCCTCCCTTCCAGCAAGCTGAATAACATTATTTTATCCTAATGGCTTATTCTGTAGTAGCAAATAAAACAGGCCAGAGACCTCTCTCCTTCTCTGCCCTGAGATCCCACAGCATTGCACAACCTCTGCCCACACAGTCTTCCACCACCCCATCATCCACATTGCCTTGGGAACAGCCTCTGCTGCCTCCTGAACTGGGCTTTGGCATTTTCTGAGGGAGATAAGCAATGGCAGGGAGCAATAAAGGTATTTAGAGAACTGGGCGTACTTGGACGAGTGCTTGGGTCTACACTCCTGTTTAGTTCAGTAGCACATTAGTAAAAACCAACAACAGCAGTGGATTGACCCTGCAGGTAAACAGTGTATGTAGCTCTTCAGAGCATTAATCAGGTGGGGTCTGGTGCTAAGACAGTTTCAGACGTTGACCCTCTGAAAATCAGGGCCTTTAAGAAGTCTGTTTCTAATAACACTGGTTATTTGGGCCAATTTTTAGTAATTTTGGCCTGCTTGCACACATCACTGCTGACATAAGCCTCTTCGGAGCATAGGAGACAGCAGCCCTGCCCACACTGCAAAGCTTGAGAGAATAAAAAGCAAATGTTCCTCAGGATTTCGCTGGGATGCTGGTTTATCCCACGTGTCTCCCACCAAGGAACCTCTCCATCAGAGCCTCCGAGCAAAACTGCGTGCTACAAAACACATCTGAAAACGGAGGATTTAGTGAGCTAAGGAAGGGATTTCTGTGACAGCTACAAAAAGTACAGCCATTTTTCAGCAGCAAAGTCACAGATGCTGGATCCTCCTGGAAAAGTATTCGCCTTGCCTGGTTTGGGGCATTTTAAAGTTTAATTTTTAAGTCTAAGCTAGTTAATGTGCTTCTTTCTGTAGTTAATGGAGAGAAATAAGGACGACTAGAAGGCAATTCTTCTGACCTGTTGTTAACACTTGTCTTAACACGAGAGGAATAGGCGTCTGGAGAGGCCTGTCTAGCCTGGGATGACTAGTGCAAGCTCTGAAGTCCAGCTTGTTGACAAATCTCATCTGAAGGGCCGGACTGATGGGAGCCTGCTGCCCAAGCGCCTTGCCTTGCTCTACGCACCGCAGGCAGTGCTGGCTGACCAGACTGCCCTCCCAGCCCCACTGAGCCATCAGAAACCATCGGCCCCTTTGTCAGGCTGGTTTCCCGATAATTCAGTGACCTGAGACTGCTTTGGATGGAAAGCTTGTGCCAGAAGGAAATCTGGCAACAGAGAGGGACAACAGCACCCCTTGTTACATCAGGTTAGACTTGCACAGAGACACATCCTCAGGAATTCCAGAGAGCTCAGGGTGGGAAATTTGCCCAGTATCGGCCAATCAATTGCAGGTCTAAGACTTGATCTCATTTTGCCCTACTACCCTGACTGCAAAGCCAAAATGTTTGGTAACACAGAGAGCCACCCACAAAAAACTTCCAGTCAGTACTGAATCCAGTTTGCTGAATTCCCAGTTTGGCAGGGAAGGTATTACGCAGCAAGAAACTGGATCTTCAAGTTACATATAACTTAAAGCCCTTCACTCCCTATCCCGTAAGCCAGCTCAAAGACCCAGACCTATTCCTTCAAAAGCTCCTTGGCAAATAACTTCTTTTTTAATTAATACAAACTCCACCCAGTTGAATGTGATGCCTTGAAAACAGTTTTGAGAGGAAAAAAACAGAAAAAGAAAAAAGCCAGGTTGTAGTTCTGTGCTTATCTGTGCTGCTTCTGGATGAGTATGTAGGGAGCCATGGGTGAACGTCATCCCCAGACCAGGGGACAAGGTGGGCGTGAGCCTGAACCGTCCCTACACCACGCTGTGTGGGTGGCAGCCAGTCTGGCCAGAAGCACGCGGAAAAGGACATCTCTAACCCCATGCAGCTGCAGCCTGCAACCCCCCGGGTCCCACTCGCTATCGGTACATCCATGTGCGCGTCCACCCTGCAGGCATGTCTCTCACCAGTGCCCCCAGCCTCGATAAACAGTACAAAGCTGTGCACACACATATGAAGCTTGTTCACTGTTCTGTTGCAATGGATATAAAACTCTGGCAAACAAGAGTAATGAAGAAGCAGTACTAGATATCAGACTGAAAAAACAACTCACCTCCCCAAACCATCTTTATTCTGCCACCATGGCAACTTTTAACAGCCTTAATTGCTTCCTATTTTAACACCTGAGGAAGAAAACCTTTGTGATCTTCTACCACTTTATTTATTATTAACACTCATTAAAACAAAAATAAAATGCAGACAAGCACAATTTTATGTGTGTGTATATTTGCAGCTTGCATTTTACCTGTAATCCCTGTATATATATGTTTGCTACTCTTTCAGCAACTGTCAGAAGATTGTAAGAAATACCTGAACATTTGCTTGCTCATGGCTCTACCCTCCCCAGGCTCTCTCATTACAGGTCAAACTGGAATAAACACCTCTCCAGACTGCACACATGCCAGCAAGGAACAGCCAACACTGAAAATTCTCTCTCCTGGCACAATTTCTCTCCCGGAAATTCAACCGTAGAGAATTGCTCTAAGGTGCACATGCACACCCACACATGCATTCACAGATGGGGAGTACCACAGCACAGAATTTGTCCCTGGTTTCATCCTGCCCATCATGGTGTAGTCACCACCAGGTTGTGACCAAATCCTTCTCACTTTCAATTGCAGTTGTGATCTAAAGGGCCAAACTGGTGTGGTTTGCCCCGGGACCATGTCCACACCGGGAAAAACTGATCCTATACCGTCCCTCCTAACAGATGACCTGGTGGAACCACAGGGTGTTTGTATGGGCAGCTGCGGGGTGTAAGCTCACAGTCCAGAGCTTTACACGATGCCGAATGGGCTGCTGTAACACTCTGTGGGATGGAGTTAAGGTCAGCAGCAGCAGCACAGTTCAGCTGGGATGTGATGGAGTTGCACAGGGTATGAAAGTGGTCCAAGGTGAACGGAAGGTCAAATTCATCCCCATGGCACCTCCCCTGCCATGAATCAATGAATCTCAGGCTAGGACAGACCTGTCTCTCCTCCTTTCCCTTGACAGCAGCTCATTTCTGAATCTTGGCAAAGCACTTGTCTCTTCCCTGAGAACCTAGAGCAATAAAGCCAGTGACCTCCTTGCTGCAAAACTCTCACCTGCATGAATAACAATAAAAATATACAATATTTTACAATCTGCTCCCTATTCATTAGGACTTGCTGAATATAATAAAGCTGCCACTGGACCAGCCACTCTTGTAGCTCTCAACTCATGCTGAAAAATATGATTATATTGCAGTGAGGTTTGTAAACAGCCCCAGCCTTGTTTATTATAAGCCTCTCTCTTAAAATCCAATCAGATTAATTTTACATGCAACTTAAACTGCTGCTGCTGCTAATTTTAGGTAATGTGCTTGATATATTTCTTTTCTGTGCCTGCATGAAATGTAGAAAGGCAGATTTCAGGACGGTGTCCAAGTCCCCATACAAACTGGCCCCCAGTCTGAGGGCTTGGAGGGCTGGGGTGAAACACAGATGACCAGAGCTCCCCATTCCCAGCATCGAGCCACAGCCTGTCACCTGAGGATGCTCCCCAATTCTCAGTAAGGCTCTTTTTGGCGCAGTGCTCCTAAAAGGTACATCTTTGCTGTAGCGCACTAACCTGGGCTCATATCCCCACGTATGCCTGGGGAGGCCACTGCCTTGCCAAGGCTGGAGATGCAGATAGTGAAGCAGCAGAGGAGCATGAGAAAAGGGTCAAATGTTCAAGGCTCACACTGCTGGCATGAAGGTAGAACTGCAAAATCAATTTGCCTAAGGTCAGATCAGAAGAAATCACACGTTTCTTACATCTTGGGTCTGTACCAGAGCCACAAGGTTTTGCTTCATTGCCCCCTAGAAGCTCAAGCCTCCGCTTTTCTCTTTAGTTTCCAGAAAGGATGGCTTTGCACACAGATAAGATCCCCCTCAACTGGAAACTCTATTCAATTTTCTCCTTGCCATAAGTTTGCTGCTGTTTTTGCTGCAGTGTGGGAGACTCCTTTGGTCTGATTCAAGCCCAACATTTTTGCACCTGTAGTTGATACCCAGCTCTGCCCTTTCCTCTTAGTTCAGACCTGATTCAGGATCCCAGGATGCAAAAGTGATTACGATAAGCAAAGGGAAGGTGGGCGCTGAATACATAAGTGGATCTGGACTTCTCCTTAAGCATAAGACCTTTTATTTTTAAAAAAGTGAGAGGGGGAAAAAGGAAGATTAAGTGAATTTAGCAAGAAGTTGGTCAATCCTTTAATACCAGGAGGTCAGAACCATCCCACATGGATAATCAGTTTGCCTTCAATTTCCCCTTGGTGGGTTGCTGTTTGAAAAATCTCATTTCAAGACACAAAGAGTCAGGTCAAGGAAGTCACAGCTCCTAATTATGTGAAATGAAGTGGGACATAGTGGATTTGAAGCAATCTTGGCCGTAAGTATCCGTGGGAATATTTTCCAAAGCTGCCTTTAAAGTGGAGATTGGATTGTATCTAACCTAGGGAGGCTCAAGGCTGGCTGCGAGATGAAACAGAAACCTGGTTTCCCTCCACCCATCAGGGGCAAAACCTGCTCCAGCCTTTATATGTTTGTCTCAGAGAAGCAGAAATTAAAGGACCTTGTCCCGTAGCATCATGCAGCTCAACTGTATGACAGATACCCAAAGGGCAGTGTTTCCTAGATCTTTTTAAATAATTATTTTTATGTCTCATTTGCCTTTGTCATCACCACACTCTGATGATGAATCTGGTAAGGAGAGATGGAAAAGCTTCCACAGAGAACCTGGCAGTGGTGGATTTCTCCCCACACCTTCCTGAATTATCCTTCTAAAGCACATGCTGGTCAACCCCAGGTCACATCTTTGGTCACAGCTGATAGCTCAAACTCTGCCCTTCCTGTTAACTCCCCTAAAAAAGTGGTGCCAGGCTCATAGTGCTTGGAAACTGCCACTTCTCTCAGATGCTCCTTCCCATCTCCAAACACTAAGAGCTTTTTGTGTCTCCACTGGTTGCTGGACAGCACAAGGAAAATCACTTCCCTGGCAGCTTCATTTCACTTCAGACGTGCAGCCAAGGATGGGACAAGCTGATGGCACTCTGCTCTGAGGAAATCCATGCATCACTCCAACTTCTGTGGAGCAATACATCAGTCACAAGCTGGCAGAGACCCTGTTAAAACCATTGCCTGAAGGAAGCTACAGATCATAGAAAATGCTGCATTAACTTTAATGACTCTGTCCTAGAAGATCACTGCTGACATGAAAGAGGGTAGTTGGACAGGAAGGATCCCACCACTAGAAGGATATGAAGCCACAATATCCCCAGAACCAAACAAAGGAACCAGATGTTAGTATCCATTTTAAAGCTAAATTACAGTCAAGTGGAGAGAAAAAGGGCACTTTGATGGAGCAGTTGGGAAACATCTCTTATGGGTGAAGCTATCAGAACTGGAGGCATTAGACTGCTGAGATGGCATGGACCAGGAAGCAAAGGAGCTTGGTGGCCCCACAAAACCACAGAATCCCCCAAATTGCTGAAAAACCATGAAGCAGAGACTAGCATGCAAAAGCTTCTCACTTTTACTAAAATCTATATTGTCCTTCAGCTCCCTAAAGTCAAGGGCAATCTTATCTGACACCCCATGCAAGGTCTCTGGCTGTATGCACCAGCTATCATATGTGATCCCCCCCAAAAGGAGGGGGTGTTTGGTTTACTGTGGAACCTCTAACAGCCAGAACTACTCCTAGGGCCACAGCAGGCTAGGAAGTCCCTTGTCCTGGAGGAGGTAGCAGGCTGTAACCTTAAAGTACATCCACAGCTCTAAAGCTGTAGGCACTGCTTCCAGGCTCAGCTAAACAAAAGCAGAACTGGATCCAAACAGAGCAAGGTGGCAAGGACCCAGACTAGGGACAGGGAATGGGTGAGAGAAAGCTGGAAAAGGAATATTTCACTGCCTTCAGGAGTCTGTTCAACTTTGTTGCATGCAATTTGAGTCTAGGTCAAGGAAAAAAGAAGAACCATTTTTCTAGAGATGCTCTATTGCTCAGTTCTCTGCCTTGTTGCTTGAAGGAATGAACATGCTCCTGGCCAAGACGCTCCCTACAAAAGCAGCACCACACTCTGGGACAAGACATAGCTAGTCACGGGGCTAAAAAGAAACAGAGGGCTTTAAGGAGAGGTAAAAGAAGAAATTTTTCACTAGACAGACTTTGGTCTTCCTTCCCTTCACATGTAGCATTTGTCTTTAGAGGAAGTGTCCTTGTTTAGTAAATAAGACAACATAGCTTTTAAATAGATGAACCCCTCCAGAAAGAGAGTTGTGGAAGAAAAGAAATAATCAACTGAATCTGACAGGTTTGCCTATAACAATGTAAAGAAGACGGAAAGCTTTCAGCTCTGGAGAAGGCTTTGGATCTAGCCAGATTGCCGGGTCAGAAGATACAGAAAAGAAAGAGTCTTTCCTGCATGGAGAGCTTTAGAAGCGGGCCAGGAAAGTGTTCCTGTGCCTGGGCTCTGCAATTTATACCTCTTTTTTTCTTCCCCTCCCCAAAAAGGAGCCCAGGTGCGGTTCCTTTGAGGTCCTCTGTCCTGGATACTGCTGTCCTCCATGGCTTCTTCAGGTCTTCCTTACTAATAGGATGTTGTTATCCATCAGCAACAAGCAAATATAATTTAAGAGGGAAGAACACATGGGAGCATTTGCAGTCACTGTGGGAAAGGTGTTCCATGCTTGCTCTTTATCTTATTTCCAAGAAACTGCAGACCAGCAGCTTGCTAATGGATTATTTAAGTAGCTTTTCCTTATTCAAACACACAGACTTATATTCTACATGCTGGCAAATAGTTATCTTTTAAATGCAATGAACAGGTTTTGGATGTTTCACAGGCAGAACTTCAGCTGCAGATGCAGACAGAATATTGTTAGGAAATGAGAAATCACAGCCTTTGTTGTGTTTGTTTAGGAGTTGAAGCGAGAGCTGTAATGCCTCCCATCAGCAGAAGCTCCCCACAGTCATCCGCAAAGAGTTACCATCCAGTCTGGGATGATCCTGGCTTTTTGGTTCAATGTTGTTAATTAAGCAGAATCTGGCCATATTGATTTGATGGGAAGTTTAGCACAAACCAGAAGCCTGTGAAAGGATTATGAAGAGTTTTAAAGAAAGACTTTATTAGCCCTTTCAGCGCAGAGAAATATCAGAAGTTTCATTTTTATGAGAGAGGTAAAAAGCACAGTTCAGGGGCCTCTGTGTGTTCAGAAAACATGGTTATGCTCCTCACAATCAAGAAATTAGCTTAGAATCAAATGCTTCAAAAAATTGTGATCTTCTGCTTTTAGAGATTTTACAGCGCATGCATGCACATATACAAAGTTTTCCTCTGCAGTTGCTTAGACCAGAAATGCTAACACTTCATTTTGCTTTAATGAGAAACTTTAAACTCCAAAAATCAAGAAAACACCCTCAAGCAATTTAAAATAAAACTTGACAGCACCACAAAACCAACCAACCTTTATCCAACCTCTCCTATCCAATCTATATCCAATCTTTTTTTTCCATCAGATATAGCATCCTAGATAAGGGAAGTATTCACAAACTATGTGTAGACAAGCTTTTAAGCACCTTAAAAATTTAAATGAATTAAAGGTGTAAATTTAAAGTGGTTACTCAAACTGCATTAAGGCCCCTTGTAGGCACTTTCTTATTCAGAATTAGAACAGCACTAATTTGATTCAGTTTAATTGATGCTGAATCAGAAGATACACTGAATTAGACAACTCTGAAGAGTGCCTACACTGGGATTTAATGCAATCAACCTCATCCCAAAGCAGGTAATTCAGGCCATACATAATGGACTTGCCTTGAGCCATGGCCTTGGGTACCAAAGCCTGAAGGCAGCTTCGTCTGAACAGCGTCACGCAAACAAACACTGCTGTGAACCTAAAATCCTCAGGTAGATGAAGCTGAAAGCATTACCCTCGGTCAGCCTTGCCATTTGAGTAGGCTCTAGTCTGCCTCCAGCCTGCAAACAAATTTTATTTGATGGTTGCCCAAATCCCACATTCTCTGGTGTTTTTGTGTTACTCACCCTCCTCCCAGCATCCCAGTTGCAATTAATTTCTGCATTTCCCAGCTGCCAAAGCCTTCTCAGGCTCGTGTTGCACCCACTGTCTGGCCTCTTCCTGAGCAAACCTCACTCAAAATTAGCAGTTTGCAGTAAAACTGCGCAGAAGTCCCCAATAAGGAATAAGTGGATTAGCACTGCCTGTAGCAGCACTCCACAACAACAAATCTTGCACGAAGAGATGCTGTTTTACATCCCAGGTTCACCCTGCACCTGATTACAGTATTTGTCTTCCCCTCCCGAGGCCTGGGAAAAGGTCTCTCTGGGTAACACACAGTGTGCCGAGAGGAGGGAAAGGGCTGTGGAGCAGCATCAGTAATTTTTAGTTTTAATAAGGAACATTGCAAGAAGTCCAAAGGTTTTTCTTTAATAGGTTTATGGGAGATACTGAGGTCAGGAGTGGCTGCAATCACTTCCAAAGCTGGGCTAAAACAAAGGATGAAAATATGTATTAAAATATATTGAATATATATTAATATTTAATACAGTGATGAAACGTTAGGTGAGAGCCACCAGCACAAGGTAGGTGTTGGATCCTGACTGCTTAACATTGATATTAAAAGATCAAAGATAATTACCAAATTCCAAAAGAAAAAAAAGCCCAAGTACCATTTCTTTTAACGTCACTATGGAGAAGCCCCCTGTTCGCACCAGCCTCGGTGTACATCCCGTCTCTGCCCACGTGGTTGACGGGAAGTGGCTGTGATCTCTCAAACTCAGGTGAACAACAGAAGAGCACAAAAGTCACCACAGTATAAAGGCACCCTCAGCCGTAATGTGACAGCGTCTACCACCTTGCTCTCCCCAAAACCATCAATCAACCGAAAGAGACAATTTGGGGAGTGTTCCTCTTTGCACCAGAGAAAGCCAAAGAGAGGAAATCCAAACCCTTTAGCAAGAGCTTGCTGGAAACTGCATTTAGGCAGTGAAACAAATTGCAGTTCAGGCACAAGAACAGCAGTTACCAGCTAGTATGAAAAACGACCAAGTTAACTAAAAGCTTCACTCTCTTTTCTTTCTTTCTTTGTTTTTTTTTTTTTTAATTCTACTAGCTACAGCAGCAAAGCATTGTAAAGTTGCATTTAAATTAAAACAATCCTCCAGCCTGGGGAACAGAAACACAACAGAGCCATCCATTTCCAAGAGAAAAGGGGGCAGGAAATCCAACTAAGATTTATACAGTTATTCCTCTGTAATTATCCAGAAGAGAGAGAAAGCCCAAGGGTCAGCAGTATCTCATTCATTATCACACGGCTAGCTTTTTAGGCTTTAATTTTGTTTTATATTTTTGCAATCCCCTGCCTATGTCCAGATTAACAGCGATGTGCTGGGAAAATTAAAGCACGCTGCTGGTAATTGGGTGAAATACAGCTCTCCCCATCCCCTCGGCCACACGGATGGCATTCACCTGCACGGCAGCACCACGTGGCAGCAGCAAGGACAGGTGCTCAAGTGCGATTGTCACTTGCTGGCAGACGACTGGTCTGTAATCTGATGTAAGGAAATTAAGAATGAAATGAAAAGTAATTCAAAGAGAAGAGGGAAAAAATAAGGAGCTCTTCAAGCTCTAATACTTTAATTTTCCTTTTTCAGTAATTGCGTTATCTGTTCTTTTTTGCATCCTCTAAAAAAGCCTCCTGGGCTACTGGTGCTACTTTTATTTATGGTAGGAGAAATACACTTGAGGGCCTGTGCCGGTGGCCCATAGTTCAGTCTGGCATTTAAGCAAGGCCCACATCCTTCTGATTTCAGAAGGACACCGATCTGATCAGCCAGCCGCAGTGTCCCATCCCTGGTCATCTACAGGAGAATTCCTCCACCTGCCTGACAGACGGAGATCCCTGGCGATGGTGCAACTGGGCGAGAAGAGCACGAGACCTGCCAAATCCAGGGTCTCCAGTCCTCCTCCCTCCTGACCCCAGGCTGGGTCAAGCTTCACCAGATGTTGGAGCTGGCTCCAACATCATCCCCCCACCATGGGGGGACTTCCAGGTCCCCACACAGCGGGGACCCGGAGCCATCGCTGGTTAGCTCTCCATTTATCTCCACTGGTTTTATGGGATTTATTCTGTTACAGAGGGAAGGACTTTGCCCCGGTACCCCAACAGGCTCAGATGATAAACTCTTTGAGGTGTTCACTCCAGGCTGAATATGATGAAGGACTGAAGGAAAATTAGAAAGGGGAAGTCTGTGGAGGAAAGACACTGCTCTGAGGCAGAGAAGAACAATATATTTGATTAATCACCACCAAAGTACTGAGAGGAGGAAAGGAGCAGCTGCAGAGGTTCATGCCTGGAAGAGACCGTTGCCTTTCACCTCCCGCCAAGAACTAGAGGTGCTCTGGTCCTGAACTGCTGTTCATTTTCACACCTGGGTCCTGTGCTGGGGCTTAGCCAGAAGCTGTTGCTGCTCTCCATCTGAAAAAACACTGGGAGTTTTTCTGACATTATGAAAGCACCAACTTGGACATATTAACATGAACAAGGTAATAACTTTCCAATGCCCAGGGTAGAAATAACAAGAATGTGCTGAGACTGCAGGAAGAAAATCAGCTCAGACATTGGAGAATTTTCTGAAGGCTACAGACAGGGCAGGCACCAAAATCTGTTTTCTGGAGAGGCAGCAGATTTTCATGGCCCAGGCTCCCACAGAGCTGGGCTGCAGGTGGGGCAGGAGAGCGGACCAGACACCTTCCTGAGGTCCCCAAATTAATACACTTCCGAGAACAAAAGATGCTGATCAGTGAAGAAATTTTTACAGCAGTGTTTAAGCTCATTAAAAGAGCTAATGGTAGTATTTTATTTATTTTAGGGACTCAGACTTTCTAGGACACCATCACATGTGCGGGCAAGCCTAGGATAAAACAGGTACATACAGGAACAGTTTTATGATCATGATTTTCTGCTTAATTAAAGATCCTCCTCTTGAATTACTGCAACTTAATCTGGGTGCACAAGACTTTAACTGGCACCAGCTGAGGACAGAGCCCTGAGCAGATTTAACAAATGACAGTGATTTAGGCCCTAGATAGCTTTTGCTCTCTTTCTTCCAAGCAAAGGAAGATTTCTTAATTTTTTTTTTTTTTTAAAGAAGTCAGAGCTGGTGTCCTTCTGCCTGCAGCTGGATTTCACAGGCACACTGTGACTGACAGTTCCCACATATGTGAATGGGATTTTCCTTATATTGTTTTTAAAATCCTCAAACATTGAAAAGAACTGATATTTTTCCCCAAAGTGCTATAGGGGAACAACTCACAGCAGAAGTGCTAAGCCTCATGGACTGAGTGACCTTGCTGACAGCAAAATTGGCTCAAGCAGCTCAGCAGTCCAATTTGAACAAAGTTCACACAAGAAGCCACAATAAATCAATATTTTTAATATTCTTCCATCTGGAGATCAAGCTTAAAAACTTGTTCCTAGAGTCATTAATCATGCTGTAAAGTGAAAATAAAAAGCTGTATGTTCTTCTGAATTTTGAAGATGTAATTCCAAGCCCTTTAATGGCAGCCCATGAAATGCCTTTGGAGCTGTACCGCAGCGATCTGCGGTTTCCAAGTTCATAATAACACTTGAATGCTTTACACCAGTTTCTTTTGTTACAACTCAGATGTGACTGCTCTGCATTGTATCACATATTCTCTAGCAGGAAATACTTAAGCGGAGGACTCGGGATATTCAAGCTATGATGAGGAGATTAGTGACTGGGTCGGGAGAACTGTATTCCAGCTTAGAGCTGATCTACACACCTCCCCACCTCAAGAAATGAAAAGGACTTTGGCTCCAGTTCTGTCTTAGGATGAGACTATTTTACAGTAACTATGCAGGTAATTAATGATCATGTCAGGCCTGCTTTATATGCCCAGAATGGTGTGCAGGAGCTTTACTATAAATTAAAACGTATAAGTTTTTATTGGATTTTTGTACCGTAGTTCACTCACAAAGGACAAGTCTTAGAAAGCTCCAAAAATTAACTCTCCTTGTTTTCCATGATGGAGATTCAGATCTTATAAATTACAGCTTTAGTATGGAACAAAGCAGTAAGGAAAGATAGGCATCACAGGGGTGAACAGAGAGGTAAAGGGAATTTCAGTCAGATCTTTTATGTTCATTAAAAGTGTTAGCAAGATCTGGATTTATTATTTTGTCAACTACATTTTTTTGGCACCTAAAAGCACCTCAGAACATTTTAAACACTTCTGCAATAACAGCGCAAAGTCTCACTGTAAGTGTTCAAGCCCATGACATTTTTATAAAACAGTGACAAAATATAATAGTCTTTCTAATGTTACAAGTTTAAAAAGCAGCAGCAGCAGGGAAGAGGGGAGTAACATCCTCTTTAGAAAAATCTAGCAACTTACAGGTCTCTAGAAGATCAGGTAGGTGACTGTATGGCGAGCACAATGAAAAGGCTGGGTCGTTACAGATATTTTCTCAGGGTTGGTTGCCTAGTGGTGTTTGAATGTGAACAACAATTTTGATTTTTCCCTGTGGTGGGGATATAGATGGAATTCATGCAGAGCTTCAGGTGTGGGAGTGAGCTTACATACACCCTTTTCTTAAGCTAGGAAATATGTAGGGTCCCTCTTCTCAGCTGTCTATTGCTACAGAGCATATTGGAACCCCATCACCAGAGGAAATAAGGTGGGCAGTTGAAAGGTTGGGTGGTAGAGACAGAGGGGCACGAAGTGTGATTGTTAAAGCTGAGAAGCCAGACAGCACCGGGCAAAAACTCAATACCAGTTAGTATTTTGCACCTCCAACCACCCTCTCCACCCTAGACAGAAGAGCTGGGAAGTTTGATCCCTTGAGACTCTGGATTATTTTGAGAAACACTGACCGTTCAGTTCAGTGAGGCTGAAGGCACTCAGACCTTTCACAGAAAACAGCAGCAGCAGCATTAATAATGAGCTGGTCCCCTTGTGTACGAGCCAAATCCCCCTGCCCCTGCAGCCACCTCCTCTCCATTGTTACCTTTGGACTTGACCTCCATACATCACCATCGTTTCTGCAAAGCTATCTTCAGCAGCAGGACCCACTTTCAGGACTTTTAAATGACTATGCCTTTTAACAAAGACTCATGGGTTGCAGGTCCTCCAAGGTAGCAAGGGACAGGCGGGCTTCAATTTACTGGGGAACCATGTATTTTCTCCCCATGATTATTTCAGTAGGGTCAAAAGGTAGAGGTGCTTCTCCCAGCTGAGTCATATCCAACAAGAGTAACCCCATTACTCAGAGGCAGACTGTGATGAAGGGTCACTCCTCGTGTTAGTAAAGGCCAAACTGGAAATTAGACCACTAGGTATTAAAAATAATATTCATACCTATTCAGGGGCAATGCCATTGCTTTAATATCCAGAACAGATCCTGTGCTGAATTAGAGACATGGACTTGCTGCTGTCCTTCTACATGGAGATGAGTGACCTGTATTTGATATTGCTCAGGGTAGGAGGAGGGTCCTGGTAATTGCTGGAGGTCTGGCCTGGGAGCTGCAGCTCCTGCTGCCTGGTGTGGCCTGGAACAGCGACTGCATTAATCACACTCGGGGCTTCCTGCCACTCCAAGATTAAAATGGCTAATAGGACATTATTTTGGCCCATTTTTTATCTTAGCCACTCTGTCAAGAAAAGTGGCAAAGAAGAGAACTGAATGCAAAGTACTCTCCCCTGTAATGCAGGCATGGCTGTCAGGAAAAGGACCCAAACGCAACCAGGGCAGCATGGGACCATTTTTATTTTCAGATAACCTTAACTGGATTCCTGCTTGGTAAGGAGACTGGAGTTTAGGGGCTTATTTACCACCTACCCATCTATTTAGCTCCATCCTTGACTTCAACCCTAGCAAGGGGGACTAAAGAATGAGATTAATCCCTTTGCAAAGAGGATCACAAAAGTCCAGGCATTATTATCCATCTTGCCACAGAAAAGAAACTTCTTCAGCAGATAGATAAAAGAAACAAGTTGCTAAACTGCTTGCATCCTTTTCTCACTCTCCCTCATAAAAGATGTGAGATCAGCAACTTAGTCAAAAAGTAAAGTTATAAGCAGGAAAAGGAGAATTGTAACTGTTGAGCTTAGCTCTCTATTGGTTCCTGCAATGTCTCATCTCACTGAGAGCATGGAGCAAGTGTCCTGATTAAATAATAATAAACCTTGCCGCATTTAATCATTGGGTTTTATAGTTAATAATAAGGTTCAAAACTCCAGGCTGTCGCTTGTAAAGAGAGCACAGAAAACATGAAGCTGTATAATATACTTTATCTGAGGAATACGATCCCTTTCTCAGAAGGACCAAACAGGCTCAAAGTGCTCAAGGACAGTCAAGGATGACTCAAGCTGTGGAGAAAAGACAAGCTGATTTTATTTCCACCTGAAGTAAGACTGGGGAGAGCAGGAATACAGCTACAGCTTCCTGAGGCACAGAAAGCTGAATCCTCTGAAGGCACCAGGTGCCTGCATGGGAATTTAGGCTTCCCTGACTCCCACAGATGCCTTGGGAACATGAGGCACCTAAGGAATTGGTATTGTGGCCAAAGCAGACCAGCTGCCTTGGCCAGAAGCCACACAGGGGATCGGGTGCAAGAAAGGTGACCCAAACTTAGGCTCTATCTTGACACCTGCAACCTTGGCCATCCTCTTTACAAGCACATTTTCCCCTGCTGTGGAAACAGGACAGTAAAATAAAACAGAAAAACAAGATCCTGAGCAGTCATCTTTGCTAGACAGGAATAATTGCATCTACCACAGGACCACTGCCCTGATGGGGAAAGCTGTTTTTTTTAAATAAAAGCTTATAGGAAAATAGTGTTTTCTATAAAGGTGTCCATTATGCTAACCAGACATTTTAAGGATAAGAACTGTGGCATTTTCCCACCCATAATTAACAGTGTTTTCAGAGCTTTTACATTATATCATTTAGGAGTTGTTATATAAAAATCTGCCTCTCTGCTTTTACTGTTTTAACACTTTAAATTCCTCCTTTGTTTTCTGGCTTATGCATTTCTATCAAAATTGTCCTCTCTTCGTCTCAGTCTGAAGCCCATTTGCAGCACAGAATAAAACTTTACATCCTCAAGAGGAAAAAGTAAAAAATAGAGAGGGCAGAAATAATCTTTACAAATTACCAAATAAAATAAAGAGGTATCCAATTTGCTTGCCTTGCAAGTTGAAAGTACAGGGGGTTAAAAGTGCCTTCTGTGCTGCAGAATGGTAAAATTAAGCTTGACATTCAACTTTTCAATTCAGGTGGGTATTTCAGAGCCTCCAGCAGATTTTGTCCTGCTGTGACACATAGCAAATGGATCCTTAAGTGTCCCAAACGCCAATTTACCATTTGTCCCAGTTTGAAAAGACAAATGTTTCAAATTGCACCACATTAAAGAGGTGATCTGTATTTTGCCTTCCATTGTGAGTAAAGGTCATAGCGTACAAAATATTTTTCTGAAAAATACAAACTCTATTACTGACTCATGCAAAACTACATCTGCAATCAGGCCTCTCTACAGGAACTTGCAGCCCTTAAGTTAAGCCTGAAGTTTGTCTTTTCTTTTGAAAAAGAACTTGGTAAATCCACTGTAAAAAGCATTGCTTTGGATTAAATCTGGCTGAGTTTGGTGTTGTTTATGTTGACTGAGAACAGACTTAAATAACTTTCAGATGTCCAAGCTAGGGCAGATGAATACAACCCTTTGTGTTTAAGTCTGAACTAGCTCACGATAAAGGCAGTTGATGGTGAGAAACACACAGCTCCAGGGAATGATATATCTCAAAGTGGTAAAGGCCAAATGAACTGCCCTCCGGAGACACCTGCTGCCATGAAGGCTGGAATGTGACCTGGCAGGAAGAGAAGGGAAGTGTGCCACCTGCGGCAGTGTGTTTAAGATGATATGAAAAATAAGAGACTTCAGAGAAAAAAAAAAGGCATGCTGTAAGGAGGCAATTTAGTCATGATCACAGCCTCAGAGGGAGCAGAGAGACAGGGCCTGGAGAATGGAAACTGAAGGGGGGATGCTTATGGCACTGCAGTACCAGAGATGGAGGTCTCTGCTCTCCCATCATTAGAACAAGGAAAGCAATTAAGACAGCCTCAGAGCAAAGTCCATGTTCCACGATTGTCAGGGAGAAGCAGGTTAGTCTCCATATTCAATGGTTTAGAATAGAAACAGCTTTGAGAGAAGTGCTAGAGACCGCAGCTCTGTTCTTTGGGGCTGGAGACTCTTCCTTTCCACGGCACAGGCAAGGGCCTTTCTGGGGAGCCAGTCTGAGAACACGAGCTCAGCGCCTGCACCTCAGGATCATATTGAACACAACAGCGCAAAACCAAATTAACTTCCGATTCATGTTCTCAAGTTGTAGCTGGGACATACTGAAAAAAAGCAACTCCTGCCATACTATAGTATCCATTGCACACAGTTCTCTCTGAGTAGAGAAGGAGAGCGTGCACTAAGTGCAAAAGTTGTAGACGAGCAGATTACTCACACACTAGCACGGAGTTCAAGACAAGAGTTGGGGAAAACCGTGGGAGAGGAGTTGTAATGGATCAAAAGTGGGTTTGGCCACAGTTTCCTGAGGAAAGTCCAAATGCTTGCTCTTCTGTGCACAAAAACACAAGCCAAAGTCCATCACCTCTCCCCCCTGCTCTGAACCTCTCCGACCCTGTGCAAGTCCAGAACCAGACACGAGGTTTCAGCATCAGCCTACTTCAGCTTCTTTATGATGGCTTAAAACAGGCTGTGTTTTAGGTATCAAATGGGCATAAACGAAGAACTCCGGTACCCAAACAGTGATGTGTTTTTTCTAATTATCTTCTCACAAGTGAAGCAACCACCAGTAGGGCAGCAGGGAACAGATACAGTCACACCTCAGCAAGCAACACCTTTCTGACAGGTCTTAAGTAACTTCACAAGATGAAGAAACTAATGACCATATGCTCAGAAAGCACTGTCATGAGGAGCACAATAGGCAGATTGAATCATTTAAATCTACCTACTTCCTTCTACTGTAAAAAGCTCTGATGAAAAAGCCCTCACAGGCTGCTTCTCACCAAGTTTTTACTCTTCCCAGGTTAAAAGAAGATTTATATTATCATCATCACCTGCCCTCCACTAATATAATCCTTTTTCCCTATACTGATGAGGCCTACTCTGCCTAAGAAATACTCACATATAAAAGAGAAGTAACAAATATTGGAGGAAAAAAGCAACTCCGTAAACATTGGATATTTTCTTTCCAATCACGTAGCCTTGGGACATCTTCTGTAATTCCTTTCAGTTTGCATTTTAACTACCTTGTGAATAACTTTCTATCATTCCTTCTATTTTCTAGCTTGTAACCCTTTGATATTATCCAACAATGGTTAAGTTCTTTAAGAGCCTTCAGTTTCTTTAAGGGGCATGGTTTTCCCTCCACTTCTAAAAGCATCCATTACTCTACTGTTTAACCACACTGCTGTTCTCTTAAAAGTGTTTTAGCTATGGTTTTGATAGGTGGTAAAACATTTACTCTGAACTGCTCACACAATGTCTTTAAACAGTCTCCAAGCCTCCTGCAAGCCTTTTACCCTCTGCCCCTCCTCCTCATTCCCTGTTAACAAGCTTTCTCCACTTCAAAAATGAAAACCACATCAACAGTATTGCCTTAATGGATTTTTTGGCTGTTTCATTACTGTAAAGCATTGAATTTGAATACATTTGGTCTCTACAACTGAATGGCTGTTTCATAGTTACCTCTTGAGCTAGGTCCTGTACACAGCTTACAACTAGCAGAGTTACATGTCCCTTGTGGGTTTTCTGCTTGACTGCTCCAAGGAGCTGTCAATCCTGGTGCCTAAACACATTTAAAAAAACTGACATGACATTTAATAAGCCTACGTGGGGCAAACTGAACTCTCTCGTTATCACTGAAAGCAATTTCAAAGTAAAAGCTTGATGAAACTGCAGTCACGACCTCCTCCCCTGCCAGCTCTGTCAGGTCTCTCCCAGCCAAGGAACTTCTCTGCTCTTAAATCAAGTGTAATCTTTGGACTTGTACTTTCCACTTCCTTCTCTTGCTGCGTTACTGTAGAAGCAACATCTGGGGATAAAAACTTCAATTCTTTCTCTTCCTCCTCTTTATCTCCCTAAGAAATGAATGCTTCTGAATCACAGCAGGCCCACTACAGTTCTCTTAAAGCAATAGAAGACAGGTTTGTTAACACGCCCCTACAAACCTTCTGCTTACATCTTCCTAGTTGTTTTCCTGATCTAATTAGTGGTGCAGAGAATTAAACCTCAGCCTTCAAGACCAACAGCTCCCCAGGAGAGCAATCCAGCTATAATACTGTTTAAATATGAAACAGCTCCTGTCCTCAGCTAGAGTTGAGGAGGCATAAACCAGAAAAAGTTGTAATTACTAGGAGTGATTAAGAATTGCAAGTTACTGTCAGAAAGCGCAGAGCTGCTTTATGCAGTCCTCATGAGACAGAAGGAACATCTCTGTGGTTGAAGGGGGTGGAGTTGGTTCTGGAACATGTTATTTAACAGACTTGCTAACATAGCTGTGCACCAATGGTCCCTACAGGAAGAAGGAAACAACCTGACAGTGCAGAGGGTGCAGTGTGTTAGGGCTGACCCCAGCCCTGTCAAAACCACATTCACACATTATCCATATCGCAGTCCTGTGGGAAGGACTGAGGCATAAACTCTGGGCTAAGTGGACCCTAAATGGATCTCCCTCCAAATGCTGCCCAGTTGTCCTCCTGCCTGTATGTAGTTGTTGCACACACAGTATGTTTTTGACAAGCACCTCCAAAGGTCTTGCTTCTTGTCTGTTTTGAACTTGGCAGCTACTAATTTCATTTGATAGCTCCCCATTCCTGTGCTACAAGAGCAGAGCTATTCTGTCCAACACCTCCAAACCATACTTGGCTCTGCAGACCTCCATCACAGACCTCTGTAGAACACCTTTACTCCCGAAGTCCTCTTTTTAACAAGAGGAATCCAAGCCTAGATGGCTCTTGTAGAATGAGACTACTGCAGACCATAGTCATCCTTCTTGTCCTTCTCTTCCTGAACTAACATGCTTATTTACAGGTGGGGGAAGAAGAACTGTGCAAGAAGTCCAAAGTGTGAGCAAGCCCCAGATTTATACAGTGACATAAGGATGTACTCTATTTCGTTACTCATTTTCTGATGCCTAACATTTTATAGTGTTTTTTAACTATCCTGAGCTGATGTTACATACATCTGTCGTGGTTTCAGCCCAGCTGGTAACAAAGCACCACGCAGCTGCTCAGTCACCCCCCACCCCCTCCCCTGACCACGTTGGGATGAGGAGAAAATCCAAAGGCAGGCTTGTGGGTTGAGACAAGGACTGGGAGGGATCACTCCCCACTTATGGTCACGGGCAAAAGACAGGCTCAACTTGGGGAAGAAACAAAATCAATTTCATTTACTACAAATCAAATCAAAAACAAAACACAAGGGTTTTGGAAGGGAAGNGGGCATCTGCTCCCCCACTCCCCTCCCTGGGCTGCAGGGGGACAGCCTGCCGTCTCCCCACGGGCTGCAGGGCCATCAGCCTCCTCAGGCGCCCCTCCTCCCCCTCCTTCTTCACTGACCTCAGTACCGGCAGAGGGGTTCCTCTCATGTTTCCCAACCCCCACTCACTGCAGGTTCTCCTTCTTAAATCTCTTCCCCCAGAGGCACTACTAATGTCACAGATTGGGTCGGCCTGGGCCAGAGGCGGCTCCGACTTGGAGCCGGGGGAGCTTCCAGCAGCTTCTCACAGGAGCCACCCCTGCGGCCCCTCCCCCGCTACCAAAAAACCCCGCATCACAGAAACCCATAACAACATAATACTCCCAAAATCTCACTTGTCCTCAGACAGTCTAGGTTTCAGGCATAAAAATGTGCGGCAACCATGTAATCCAACATCAGTAATCCAAAACCTGTAAACTATAAAGCTCACAATCATTTGAAGGCAGCAGTCAAGTCAGACTCTCAGTCCCCATTTCCCAACTTTGCTTCTACCTCTGCAGTTAGGAGTAGCCCAACACTTACGTGGGCCTAGTCCAGATAGACTGGGAACTGCTGGATGGCATAAAACACAGTCTCCAGGTTAACTACCTGTTCTTTAAGCTATTTTGCAATCCGTGCCAGCAATACAGAGCTACCCGAGTGAATATTAAACTAACAGTCCTGCAAAGCTGCCACACACCCCAGGCAAGCTGGTGAGGTTGAGGAATTGCTTACAGCAAATATTTACAGAGACTAGTACAACAGGTTACCCTCTTGGGTACTGTGGTAGAAGCAAAAGAGAATCCCTAGCAAAGACGGGAGCCCTGACAGGATTTATAGCTAGGGTCTGAGTGGGATCTACACCCCAGAAGATGCCGTGGATTTGCTCACATTCAAGTAAACGTAAAAAAGCCAACAACAACTTCTGACCTAAGCTATGAAAAAACATCTGAAGAGATTCGTAAGAACTGGGAAAGAATATGTTTATATCACACTCTCCTACTCCTCCCACTGAGAGCAAGCACAATACAGCCAGATTCCAGAGGATTTGCATCTTTTAGGTGACTCAGCCAGTAAATGCAATTTAATGCAGACAAGTGTGAAATGCGAAGTCCAGAGGGACAAATACTAGACGAGCAAGTGCAGCTTAAATGGAGCAGTCATGCAGCATGATGATGGCCACAGAAGGGATTTATGGTTCAGTACAGAAAAATCCCTGTAGTCATGACACCCTCCCCTTATCACTATAGTTCAAATGGCAACCAGAGAGGCAAAGCATGAATTTAGCAAGACAGCCATCCCTGCAGCAGCTCTACAGAGTTCGTTTGTTTTTACAGCTCTCCTCCAAAAAAAGGACAGTGTTCATGGAGACTTACCTTCTCCAAGGAAGTTTAACACTCTAGTCAGTGGACTGCACAACAGCTGGGGAACCTTCATTTGAAAGCTGGAAGTGTGCTGCATGCAGTCACCCACCATCCCTAAAATATAGCCATTAGGGAAGGGGGTGATCAGCACGAGAAAAGAATCCAGAGCTACTCCACAGGTTCCTTGAATTTTAGGCCTACTGTTTGAAAAGTGGATGCTGAGACCCAACACAGGAAAACTATTATTTCCACAGAAAATTGTAATTCACCTGCCTGCCTCTACATAGTTCAAACTATTTTGACCATATTCGGTCCCTGGTCATTTAAGGATCCAACCCAGCTGCCAGTAAGACATCCTTAAGGCTGAATTTTAAGATGATGAAATTACTGGAATCACAACAGTTGTGATCGGAGCACAACAATCAGTCTTGTGCTTTGGAGGCAGATTTTGAGCATCAGCAAGTATCACTCCAGGCAGGCTGTGCAAAGGAGCACACAAACGGGACAAGTGAACAGCTCAATGGACAGAGGGCTCCATGTCCTGCTCCATCAGTACTCCCCACTACTTATGTAACAGTTAACATCTGTCTGGAGAGGAAAAAATTAAGTCCTATTGCCTATCACTTGTCAGTTGATGACAGATGAACAGTATGGGGGCAGGGGGGAAGGAGAACCCACAGCCACCTTTGTCTTACCATATTTGGTGTCCTTCGTAATTTCCAAAGAAAGACGAACTTAAGCTATAGCCAGTCACAGGCTTTACCACAAATTCATCTGTGTTCAAAGAGTCAGATTAGTTTCCATGCAGCTGAAACACCAGCAGGTACACTCTGGGAATTCATCTCCACAAATCCTGTTACCACAAGTAAGGCTCCTTGTGCATTCAGAAAAGACACATCAACTGCTTACCCATCACTTCACCATCTCAAGTGGCACTTAAAACTCAAGCTTTGATAACGTCTCCTTAAAGGCTTTCTGACACTTGATTTCTTAAGAAATTGTCAATTAATAAAAAAACACCCAACAACAAAAAGCCACTTCAGGCTGCTAATTTTCTTTATTACCTTTGCTTTAATGAAAAAGGTATGGGTTGCTCTAAGAGCTGCTTCTCCTCACCTAGCCAGGCTTTCACAGCTTTGATTCTGCAATGAAAACACACCTCTGTGCTCCCCAGCCTGCACCATGTGAACTGCCTACCTTGCACAGGGTTGGGATGTCCTGAACTGATGGTGCCACTTCTCTGTGCACGACTCATACCTCTCCTTTCCACTGCTGGTCTGGGAGAGCCCATTAAACTCAACTTGCAAATCCTTCAAAGCAGGGCCTTAGCAGTACCTACATCAAATTACACCCTACTCAGTGTCACAAGGATGTAAAACAACAGAAAATTCATGCAATGCCTTAGTCTTTGCATATGGAGGGGGTTTCCCAGTAGGATCAGTATCCCTTCCTCTGCTCTCCCTGGGGAGGTTCAGCAGCAACTGGACAGCCCAGACAGTGAGAGGTTCCTGCTTTTCTGGTGCAAGGGTAAGAAACCTGCTGATGCTGTGCAGTCTGCCTTGAGACACCTCTCATGAGAAAGTTTCCATGCTACGGGAATCCATAGCCTCAGCTGCAGGAAGTTTGACTTCTCCCTCCCCACCCCTGGAAGTTGCCCACTGTCTTCTTTCTCCAATGCTTTCTTAACAGCTGGTTGGTTCTAGGCAAATTAAACTTTAGGCTTTCTTTGCCACACAGGTTTGTCTCCAAACACTACATTTAAATCCAGGCCCTTCAAGGCAGCGACATATTATGGCAAGCTGAAGGGTAATACAGTGCTGAAGAGCCCCCTGAACAGAGCCACACAGCTGATCCTGCCAGTCTGCGCAGCAGGGACAGGATGCACACTGCCAATGTCTCAGTGGGAAACCGAGCAAGAGCAAGTTTCTCTTTCTTTGAAAACATTTTTGTGGTTGGGTTTATCATTTGCAATGACCACATTAAAAGTAGCCTTGGCAGTTAGGGCTTAGAAACCCCTTTACTACCTCATATTAGAGAGAGGGCTAGCATAAGTGAGAGCCAAACAGCCTCATGCTCCTAAGATACACAGGGTATTTGAAGAGCTTGTCCCAAGCATTAACAATAGCAGAGGATACAGCATCATAAGCGGGGGGGAGGAACAGGGATCAGAAGCAGTGCTGCCTTTTCAAAGCTACTGTACAGGATCAGTCCTGATCTAGCAAGGAAACTGGATGCTTTCCAGTGACCTTTCCAACCTGACCACAGAAGGACAATAATGCCAGGTTCCAGGCCCTGTTTTCTAGCCTTCAGGAGAAAAAGTCATTATGTCAGTGACAATATTCTTCATGCTGCTTTGCACTCTGACCCATTAAGAAGTATCATGTAGAGGTGCCTGGAAGAGGCATCCTCTTGGACGGAGCTGAAGAGAGGCAGAGCTGAAACTCTGAAAGGAGGGTGCTGAGCACTGACTTGAGGAACAGGGCAGGCTTGCACTTGCAGCATGTTGGGTGTGCGCTGGCTTGCAGGCTGGGCTGGACTCACAGCTCAGTCCCAAAGCTGCAATTAAGGCCCCCTTAGGCAAGACCTTTTCCTTGCTACCCTTTCTCTTATTGGTAGGAAAGTTTCTTCCTCCTCCTCTTCAGTCTCAGAGCTGGGAAGCTCTGGTTTGTTTTCACACAGACCACTAGTTAATTATCACAACGGTTCACATCCAGAATACTTTGCATTTGTGCAGCAACTGAGACACTCCAACATTTTACCGAAACCCAGAAATTTTGAAAGCAGTTCCTCCATGAGCAAAATCCTTTTCCAGGGAATCTGGACTTGCTGTCTGACTTTGGACTTGCACATCAGTATTGTCCAGGGAAATGGAGTCCAATTCCAATTGTCAACAAGAAAAATTTAAACCTACCACAGAAACCATACCTGAAATTATTGCTACATCTGATAATCTGCCCTCTAGCTAGGAAACCAGCAGGTAGAAATAACCTTCTTATCTCTATCCCAAAAGAAGTAGGGAAATGGAATTGGTAGCACTGCATTATATATTTCAGGCTATTTTTTTCCTCCTCCTACATAGAAGACATTGACAGATGACACATGTTGTTCTCAGGGACAATTCCATAGGATAGAAAGACCCCAAATCCCACGAAAGCGTTCAAGTTCTCCATCAAGGAGGCCTCTTTCATTAAATTGCTAGTTATCTTCACACAAAAATGTTACCCATTGACTTGCTGTTTTCTATAAGTAGCTGCAGGGAATACTGTAAGTATTGTGATAAGCAAAACTGTTTCACCAGGGCTAAATTGGCATCTTTATTGCAGCACTGCAATTTGAAGCCAAAGGACTGCTTGAAGTCCAGGTGCCTTTATTACCAGATTAGGGTTACAGCTGCTGAATCTGAACTTCACACTTGCAAAGTGTGCAATGCACCATGTGAATGCTATTAGCACTTCCCCATGACCTGCTGTAGGTCTCAAAAAACATTCAAGTAATACAAAGACTCATATATGAAATAGAGTTACTGTAGCTTAACAAGTTACCATGCATCAACTGATCTGTTAAAAAAAAAAAAAAAAAAGGTTTCCTATGTGCTAACACCCCTGAACAAAACCGAGGTAAAACATAGTCAGTGAAAAGGGCTTTGTGCTAATGCATTTGTCTGCTTCAGGCTTAGCCTCCACAGGCAGCAGTACTCCTCTGGTGCAAGGCTCCCCAGGAGTTCAGGATTTACAGGATTATTTTAGGGGGACAGCTTTGCACTTCATATTGCCAGAAAAACAAGAGGATGCATCACACTGGTACCCACAGAACCCCAAAAGAACTGTACAGCTATTGTGAGAAATGCCAGGGCTGCCCTGAGGGTAGATGACCCTAGACTTCAAAATGCCATAAAGTCTGGGACTTTTGTACCCTGGCTCTCCACCTACATATCACACTCTTTTTTTCCCCCAGAGAGACTAAGCAGAAATCACATTTTGGGAGAAGATCATGAAGGGACAAGCAGCCCACACAGCGGTATTCACCCAAGCATCCCTGCATGGCTGGAGGGCTGCCTTTTGCTATTCCCCTAGGAGCTGATGCTTCCTGAAAGCACCTTATTCCCACAAGAGCATTTTTAGCTGGGTGACCAGAAAGTGGTTTAGCTATGGAACTGCCTGCCAGACTCATCTGCACCCTCACCACCTACTGCAGCTATTTTCAACTCTTTAGCAATTGCCCCCTCCTGACATCTTTCACCAAGGCTCCTCTACTGTTACAGCAACTGGTCTGTCCAAAGAGAACTTAAACTCATCTGAGGATTTGTCCCAGCTGTGTAAGTCATCTAGATGCTTTCTCTAAAGCCTGAAGGCAACACAGGAACTGCCAGCGCCCGGAGTGATAGGCTAGCACCTGTGTCCTTACCTTAGACCTCTAGCAGCAGGCTTTAGCTCCTTGCTCTGCTGTAGTATATAAGCAGGTCATGCAGTCAGATTAAAGCTCTGGCTTCCTTAGGAGAAGGGTGTTGCAAGACACAGTTTTCAGAAATGCCTCTCCAGAATCCTGGGTAACAACTTATTTCCCCCTCACCACCTCTTGGGTGCCCTGAGTGAAGGCATTCCTATCCTCTCCTCCAGCAACAGCACTCACCTTATTACTGGTAATAGCTGAAGTTACCCTGTTTTAATTTGCTGCTCATTTCAGAATCAAGGGAGAAAACTTCTTTCACTAGAGTTTCCAGAAAGAGTTTTAGCTTCTTATTTCTTATTGTTCAGCTGTCCTTATCCAGCATGTATTATTATGTACAGCTCAGCTTTTCAAAGCAAGTTTAATTTACCTGCAGGTCATATTACCTAGCCAACATTTTCAGATTTATATCTCAAATGGTTTCTTCTTGCATTGCATGATTATCTGAATGGAGCATGCTGCCATGATGGATGGACCTCAAACAGTTGGTAGTTCAACTGAATAAGAGAATCACCAAAAATGCAGGGTTTTTTTTTTTTTACTTCTATGTAATTGCCCAAAACCACAGAAGTCTACAAATCTTGGCTAGCAATATCAGATCAGAGTATGATTTATTCAAATACTCTAAGTAAGTCAGCTGCTGAAGAAAGTATTTTTCTCTTTGACTCCAGATAGAGAAAGCCTACTCTTCTAATACAAGCAGCACGAACAACTCTCATAGCAGGGAAAAGAACCATGATATTAAACTTCGTATATTTGCCTATTTCCTACATTTTTGCAAGATTCAGGGGAGTGTGTCAGTTCAATTTGAGCATTTTTTTTTTTTTTTAGAGAATGGAAGGTGGAAATGCAAACTAATTCCTTATTTTATCAGTAGTAATGTTATTCAAGTTCTCCCACTCTCACTCTCACTGTGTGACTTTTATCCCACAGCTCACACAAGACCCAGCCATTGAAAACCTGCTTGTATTATAACTGAATTTTGTAACAATTATTGTAACTGTATTATATTGAACTGAACTGTTAAAAAATGAACTGTGTGCACCTATGTCAGTGCCTGCATTATGAACTGAAGGGCCTCCTGTGATGTTGGTGAGCTTCAGGGCTGGCCTTCAAGGGCACAGAATTGTTTACAGGCTTTAGAGAAAGAAATTCAGAACAGCACAGACTTCAGCCAGAATGAATTTCACCTACAGATGCTCATGTGTCCTTATGATGTTGCTCATTAGCTCAGAGCTTTTTCAGAGGTTTAATCTGCCAGGTAAGAGCTGCGATGTCACCCCCAACAAAGCAGGCACTGGAGGGAAAGGAAGACTGATTCAAAAGCCAGCCCTGCCATTGCCCTGCTGCGTGATTCAGAGAGCATCACCTTGCCTCCTCTTTGCTTTTGCTGTCTTGCTAATCAAAGTCCATGCTCCTGCAGGCAGTAGCTCCCCCCTACAGTATATTCACACTTGGCTCAGCACTCCAGGATCCCCGGTTTTATTCAGGACCACTGATGTTCAGATAATATAGGTAAAATAGTGCATTGTATTTGGAAGAAACCTGCCCTGCTACAGCAGTGGGTAGAAGCTGCTGCTGCCAGCCTGTGATACCAGTTTTAAGTTCAAGAGGGCTCCCCCAGCCTGTTGCCTTTGCTTCAAAAGCAGCTTCCAGTATTGCCCTGCAAAGCACCTGTTTCTACCTCTGCCTACCTGGATACTGGAGTTTGGACCCCCAGATAGCCCTGTCCAAGCCATGCCCAAAGACATTAAACAGGAATCTGGAGGTGTGACCACCCTGCCCAGAAGGTTTGCTTTGGCCCTTTGCAAATTAGTGAATCTATGACCTGCAAAGTATGATTCATCTACAGCTACTGCTGATAACACTCATTACAGTGTTCAGACAGCAGCACAGGTCTTCAGAATGTTTTCTCCTTAACTCATTTTCTCTAAATATGACTATCATGGTGAGATATATATACACACACTTCTAAAAGTACATTTTTATGCACCATTTCAGATAAACAGCATAATTAACACAACAAAGCCCACATTTTAAAGTCTTGTGTAGCGTTCTGTTAAGAAAGCCATCCAGCACAGGTCTTGTGTGTGTTTCTTGATTGGAGAGATGTTTGGCTCTTCTTCTGCAGTTAAAGCTAAGTGGTTTCTATGATTTTCTGTTATCTGAAGGAGGAGGATGAAATCAAATAAGAGATTACAGTGAGTATTGCAGAACACTGAAACACACCCTGCCAATCACAGCAATGGATGCTCCATCATTATAAAATGCCTCTTTTCTGTCTCAAAAGAGCCATTACCTCCCCCTGCAGAGCCTCCATATACAAACCAGACCAGGAAAAGAAATAATACTGACAAAAGGTTCAGGGAGATGAAGACACAGACTGAAGGGCTTCAGTACAGCACTGATGTTGAGAAAAGTGTGTGTATAAGGGAAAAAACATCAAGTTAAATGCAAGTTTTCTGAGTTTTACTAAGCTATACCACCCAAAGGATGAATTTCTACGCAAGTTCATCCTTAGAACAATTCTGCTAGAGATTTCAAAGCATTCTCAAAATAGGGCACCCAGGTGCTAACAGAAGCTTTCTGTTCAGGTTACAGATGGGAAAGAAGATGAGGGAATTTAGCTGGAGGGACAAAGAGCCTTTGGAAATTCCTCTGAGCAGGATTTTGTCTCATCTACACTTCATAAATGGAAGCCTTTCTGGAAAGCCAGAGTTTTCAGCTGTCCTGTGATACAGTCAGAGCTGGCTAGACAGCTGGTTAGCTGGTATCTAGTTAATCTGTGCTAGACTGAAGATCCCCTGAATTGTCTGTGCTTCAGTGTCACCATGGCATCTTCACAACAGCATCTCAAAACTACATCTTGAATTAATGATTTGTAGCAGGTTTTTATCTACCAATAGATCCATACTGCAGAAATTGAAGTTTTTATGTGTTTTAATTTTCATCCTTCTTTATAGAAGGGACAAAACAATAATGAAAAATTGGAAAAATGATTGAAAAATATAGAAGCTGTTCTGAAAAGTTAGCAAAAGTTTTAAGAGTTAATGGAAAAAGTTGCTGTTGTGCTCAATGCATGGAGTGGAATAGAATAAAGACTGCCCGATTTTCACATTGCTTCTAAAATTTGGCTCAGCATGATGCAAACAAGGGTAAAAATAAGGCCCTAAATAATATTTCCCATGACTTTCCTCTAGCCAGATTCTAGGGGGTGGGAAGCAATTCTGACACCCTCTTGTGAGGCTGAACCTGTTGAAACACAGTCCCTCTGGGATCTACAACCTTCACGCTATCTGGCTTTAGGTGGACCAAGGCGCCATAAGTGCTGTGGCTCCAAACCAGCCCATTTTAAGGAGTCGTCTAGTAAGAGATGGCAGGACTAACTAACATGCAGGGAAGCTGCAGTTAATCAACAATAACAAAAAAAAACCAATCAGTTTTTGCCTGCTTTGTAATAGCTGGTGAGGGCCTTTAAAGCATCAGATTTCAAAGTCCTGTAATTATATGCAACTCAGCACAGCCAAGAAATTAGATTTCTAGTTCTTGTGGCTATAACATAGTTGGAGGGAATCTAAATACAGCCTG